>RDPX01000097.1:1459818-1495899 GCA_003991215.1 Morbakka virulenta | reverse complement strand
AGAGGAGGATATTAGAGTGCCATGTTTTTCCAATATTACTGTATGGAAGTGAATGCTGGACAATCTCATCTCAGATGGAAAAAAGACTGAGAGCGGTAGAAATGTGGTTCTTTCGACGGAATCCTGAAAGTTAGCTGGACATCCCATTAATCAAACGAAGAAGTACTGAGACAGTTGGGAACAGGCAGGAAATTAATAACGACAATCAGACAAAGGCAGATGAGATTTTTTGGTCACCTGATAAGAAAAGATGGAATGGAGAGTCTATCAATCACCGAAAAAATCAATGGAAAACGAGACAGAGGAAGACAAAGACTAACTTTCCTAAAAGACATGAGTAGATGGACTGGAACATCACCATGTGAGATCATACACGGGGCAAGAGATAGAAAAAGATGGCGCGTCATGACAGTCAACGTCCGTCAGGATACGGCACCTTGAGAGAGAGAGAGAGAGAGAGAGAGAGAGAGAGAGAGGGAGAGAGAAAAGGAAAAACCTCATCTACCTCTCTCTCAATGGTAAATCTAAGTGATGGATGAAGGTTGTTTATCTGTTGCAACTTTTGATCAATTTCTGCCGATTTTATACTTCATATGATATCATCCATATAACGATGTTTCAACTTGGCATCATCCATAATGATTGGATCTCTCCGACTCAGCCATCCATTTGCCAGCAACGGGGCAGGTGGACTTCCCATTGCTAGTCCATCTGTCTGCCTGTAGTATCCGTCATGAGTAAGTATCTGCATATTACATGTACATATTTGCATGAGTTCTATGAAGGTACCCTCATCAACCGGTGGAATTGTGTGTTGTCCCGAGTATAATAACTCCCCCAACTCTCTTTTGTAATAAGTCGAAATTTAATTCCAGTGTAATCCAAAATTTTAATGTATTGCTTATCAGATTTTTAAATCCTTTGTGGATATTTATGGATATTTGAGGGTTTAAATGTCTGATGTGACACCATCTGAAGCATTTATTATCCTCGCTTTTCATATCAATCAATCCTTCTGCACTATTTCGCAGTTCTTGTGGTAGTTTAATGTATGAATTTCCTTTTCAAGGTTTGTGTTTTACTATATTAATATAATGATTATTTATTGATTCAATAGTCCACACAAAACCTTCAGATATATCCATATAGTTATTTTTTAAATATCTTTTTCTTTGATAATTAAAGTGTTGTTGATTTTTCTGTTTGGTTTATTATTGTTTGAGTAACAATTAAAGAATGCGGTCTTATATACAGATCTTTCATCAGTGTATTTCTCTAAGGTCACATCTAATGTTTCACTGAATTTAATACCTTTCATTGATTCTAATATGTTTTTGAGGTGGTATTTGATGACCTCTCTGGTGTTTCTTAGTTGAACTATTGGGTTTATATTGTCTTTTAGGTTGATTTTATCAGATTTTGTATAGCCTTTTAAGGTTTGATTTGTTTCACTTATAACAGTCCTACGTTTTGGGATTGGTCTGTCCCTAAACTTTAGTAGTGGTGGAATAATAACGTTTTCATAATCCTGAACCATCTGGTTAACACTTTTACCTGGTGCTGGAACTGGTTTGAAAGTCCTAGCTCCTGGGATTGGCTTATCAGTTCTAGGTGTTGGAACTGGCTTATTAACATCTATCATGATTTGGGGTGTATTTTACTTTTCTTGCTCCAAAAGCAGTTTGATAAGCTCTTTCTTGATGGGTCTCTCAAATTCTTTTTTGTCCTTACTTTTAATGCTAGATAATCCACTACCATATTGAATCATTAAATTGTTGTACCTAGTATCAATTTTGGCTGTTTGTTAAGATCTCCATCTTTCTTATTGACTCTAATCATCATTCTTCCAAATTGAGCATCTGGTACATCATCTATGAATTCACATTTATTGTTTTCTTTATGAATTGCTTTAATTTTTAGTCCCTCGTCATCTTCTAGTTTTACTATGATATCATTCTTTTTCATTATGATTTTAATAAAATATACACCATACCATCCACTATCATCAAAATCGTTTAACTGATTACTTGAACCATCTAGACTATTATTTATTTTGTGTTATAGATAACCAACACCAGCTCTTGTTTTTTTATATTTCATAACGTACCCCTTTATATTTCGTAACTTTAGTGAGATAATTTTCATCGTCATGTGCTAGCCGAAATATGTGAAAAACTCGACTCTGTCTTTTTCCCCATAAAATCTGACTTAATCTTATGTATTTCTTCTGCTTCTTCTATAACTGCCTCAAAGTGCTTGTTTAGAGACTTGTTAGTGCTATTGACAGTGTTGGTGTCAGTTCTCAAAGTAAGTGAGTTATTCTCATCACAAAAACAGTTTTGGTAACCTTTAAGCAGTTCTATTGTCATCAATATAAACTATCCTTCTCCTCAGGTGCCATCCCCTAGCAGAACGTTGGTGATCATGCTGCTATGCTTCCAATGTTTGTGGTTCTTGGCCTTCCTTTGCCTCGTTTTCTATCAGTCTTTTCTACCAGCGTCAACTCTTCTAGCTCCTCTTTCCTCATTATACGCCCCAGGAATGACAGTTTTCTTTTTCGAATGGTAGACAACAGCTTTTTCGTCCATCCTGATCTCGTCAGAACATCTTCGTTGGTAATGTGCTCTGTTCAAGAAATTCTTAGTATTCGGCGTAAAAACCACGTCTCTGCTGCTTCCAGCTTCTTTTCTAGTTCCGTGTGACGGTCCAGCTTTCACTACTAAAGGTAAGCACTGGAATTACTTGAACATTGATAACTCTGAGCCTGGTATCCAAGGATAGGGTCCGGTTCCTCAGCATGTTTGATATTCGCCGGAATACCTCTTTTGCAGTCGCAATTCGTTTCACAAAACATCTTTCGTCTGATGTAATCATACTACAAAGACAATTAAATTTATTTACCTGCTGGATATATATGTTATCTATTGCTATTTTACACCTGAAATTTACATTTTTTTGGCTCAAAGCCTTGCAAAAAGTCTTCCTGCGATAGATTCTGAGACTCCTTGCCCCACTTCCTTCTACGACTGTGTCAAGTAGTTGTTGTGGCTTCTCTAGAGTGCTGACAATGAGAGTCGTGTCATGAGCATATCGCATATTATTCATGTTGTACCCTCTGATCAGAAAACTGTATTTTTCTTCGGTACCTTTTATAAAATTTAAATAGACCTGTTTGGAAGACACAACCTTGCCTAACTCCTCTTCAAATATAGCGGTATTTCCCAAACTCGTTTTGCACTGTCACACTCTCAGTTTGCCTCCAGTATAAATTACTTATGTGTCATGTCTTTAACGTCTATGTCCGGTTCTTGCAGCATCTCGTATCAGTCATTTGTGTTTTACTTTGTCTAATGCCTTTGAGTAGTTAACGGAACACTGGTATAAATCACCGTCCATTTTTATGGCTCATTCCGACACCATTCTTATCTCAAATTTAGTATTTCATGTTTCTGAATCTTGGACAGAACTACATTTTTGCTTCCCTATCTTTGGTCTCATTGCTCTCCTTGCTGTTGCCATTTTAACTCGCGCAAGGACCTCAGTTATATGACTTACTAGACTGATCGTTCTGTAGACCTCGTACTCTGTAGCACCAGGTTTCTTTAGCAGAGCGATGAAGACAGGTTTGGGCAAATCTGAAGAGATGTCATCGCTGTCACAAATATCGTCGAGTAGGTCAGTGACTTTGGGTATCCCAAACTCTTCGAGTACCTTTATCATCTCAATGCAGATTCCGTCTGGACTCGTAGCTTTATTCGCTTACATCTTCGCAACTGCCACTTTCACTTCACATGATTTCGTGATGGATAATTTTTCTGCCTTTGCATCTGCAAACAACTCGTCAAAATACTCTGTAAAACGATTCATCAGCTCTTCCTTCTCCATGATCATAGACCCTTCCTTTGCCTTAATGCATCTACTTGAAGAGCAGCATCTCTTCCCTACCAAAGCTTTAATCTCTTTGTGCACCAAGCTAGGATCCGAGGTCGTGCAGCTTTCAATCTGTGGACATTGCTCATTTATCCATTCTTCTTTCGCTTTCCTTCAGTTGTTTCCTATGTCAGGGTCCAATATTTTGTATTGAATTAAGTCTCTTTCCAAAATTTTCTGCTCTCCTCTTTTGCAAAATTTCTGGTTTTATCCACGCTTGCGTTTGATCTTTTTCTTTGTGTTGGACAAATTATTTCCCTGTTTCTTCTTTCAGCACTTCCCATTTAGTACCTTCTTTCCTTTCGAGTACTTTGAAGCGGTTCTGCACCTCGACTGCATATATGGCTCTACGTTTTTGGTAGATTTTATAAACTTTAGATATTTATATTTAAATGTCTATTGAAAATGAGTTAAGAATGGTTAAGATACAAATGATCCAAAAACTGAACGCTCTAAATTGTAAAAAGATTATTTATTAGCGTTCATAGCATGCTTTTGTGTTTTCATATGACACTATTTTTCTGACAAAGTATAATCTCTTCCTGTATTACAAATATAAATTTTTTCAAAACACATTCAGATATCTCATATCCTTNAGCACTTCCCATTTAGTACCTTCTTTCCTTTCGAGTACTTTGAAGCGGTTCTGCACCTCGACTGCATATATGGCTCTACTGTTTTGGTAGATTTTATAAACTTTAGATATTTATATTTAAATGTCTATTGAAAATGAGTTAAGAATGGTTAAGATACAAATGATCCAAAAACTGAACGCTCTAAATTGTAAAAAGATTATTTATTAGCGTTCATAGCATGCTTTTGTGTTTTCATATGACACTATTTTTCTGACAAAGTATAATCTCTTCCTGTATTACAAATATAAATTTTTTCAAAACACATTCAGATATCTCATATCCTTAAATGGTACCCAGCTGTTAAAATCGTCGCTATATCCTTTCCACTTCACCAAAGCTTGTTTCTTCTTGTAATCTCACCAAATGATTTTATCAGTACGAAAACGTACTTTAGTTTTTAATAATTAAAGTTCATAAAAACTACCTCTAATTTCTTCATTGTTTAAATCTCGTTATCGATAGCTTTTGGATTTGGATATTGAACCTTCTCTGTGCAGTTTTGTGTATATCCTTTGTCGAAAGTCTTTTATTTATATTTACTTATCCTGACCTTTCAGCCAAATTAAAAAATTTCGGCTTTCTGTTTATTGTTTCGATATTGCCAAAAATGTCAAGTAAACAGTTTGGGTAATATATCAAGATACAATGTATTACCATGAGCAGTGAACTCCTTCCACATGTTTTCTGCATTATTCGGTTACATCGTTCAAACATTGAGAATTTCCTTCATTCTCGGTTGAGTACATCTGTGCACTACCTTTCTCTAATAGATCTTTCAAATGTTTATTTAAAAACATTTTACCTCTATCAACCCATAAAAATTGTGATTTTCTACCTTCCTTGAAAATTGTTTGAAAAACCATCTTTACTGTTTTACCTTGCTTATTCTTTATTGGGACAATCCAACCATATATACTAAATACGTCTAAAACCAATAATAAATATTTGTATCCTTTGTTCTATCTTCTCAATTGTTCATATCAACAAAATCAGCTGCCCATATTTCATCTATATGGTTTGCTATTATACACTGTCGAGTAAATTTCGTTTTCTAGGTGTATCTAATTCATCAGCTAGTTTTTCTTGTGAGTTTTGTTCACTCAACGGCTTTTTTCGTTTTGAACACCTAGTCCTAACATTCGTTTTATTTTCATTATGTGCAGCTGTTGTACCACCCTTGTACGAAATAATTAATAATTGATTTTTTACTTTTTTCACCGATGAAATCGTAAAATATCACCATTTTTTACCACCTTTTCTAACTTTATAAACTGGGATAATTATGTCATTATAACATTTAATAATTTCATATCCAAATTTCAAAGAGACTGGTTTAAATTTATCTAGCAAGTATATTTACTTTTCGTGCTCCAATTTTTTTCCATACAAATATATTTTCTCAAGATAGCAGCAAGGTTTTAAGATGCAGTTAAAAATTAAATTATTCTTCTCCGACCCTGTCGGTGAAGCTAATTCTAAAAGAATAATTTGACATACTTTTTTCCGTAGAATTGAAATTGTTCTTGTTTTCACTCATAATATCTTAACATTTATCGTCATAAATTACTTTATTTTTAACATTTATGTATTCTACTAATATAAATCATAGATATCAGTTTTATTAAAAAGAACATAGCAAAAGTCATTCAAATCGATGATATGAAGCGAAAAATTAAAATCGAGATTAAGAGTTATCGTGACGGAGTAGAGGGTATGCAGTGTAAAAATAAAGAAATTGTTTAAACCAATTAAAACCACTCAAAAGTGGTTAATAAAACTATTGATGGAAAATTGGATGAATTAATTGAGCAATTATAAGAAAACCAGCCGGAATTAATAATGGAAATAAACATCAGTGGATGTATTAAGTGACATTATGTCTAAACAGGGTTCGACAGCTGAAGTTAGGAGGTGGACATCTGAATATCTAATACTGAATATATCAATATTGCCTGACCAATTACATTTATGACGATCTTAACAGTTTCAAACAGCAGTCTGCCAAGCAATGGTCATTCAAAAATTGGTATTAGTCTAAAGTTTATCCCAAGTCTTCTTAGTTATCAATTAGATTTTTCTCATGTGACATTTTCTAATTTAATTGAATTCAGTAAAAGGTATCATATCAACATCCAATTATTATGAAAAACTACCAAATATCACAAGAAGCCTTTATTCAGTCTTCGTACATTGTAATGTTATATCCAAATCGATTAGATCAAGTATTAATTCCGACATTTTATCTCGATTTCTAATTGATAATAAACCACTAAGCTTTCGATTTTACGTCGAAGCTAAAGGGATTTTCATAACAAAAATAACACTAACATTTTGAAAAATCTAAGACCGTACGTTACTGATAGTCGAGGGAGATTACTCGGTTTTAGTGGTTTACCGATTAGAATGACACGTTTGCCTAAAGAGGATTTCTAAAAGTAATATAATTTACTGGTATATAGATGGTAAAAAGAATACGACTCAAACGAGACCCCCATGTACACAAATTTTCAAAAATTGACATTGATAGTAGTGTGTATATCTTTAATGGGAATGAAATGCCGACCGGTGATCGTTTTATTGGGAGTTTGACATGTGTTGGTAAAAAAATCGTATCAAAATTAACATAAAAAGCGACCAAAGATTAAACAAGAAAAGCTCTAACAGAAGCCGTCAGAGAGGATTCTTTAAAAATTGGTTCTAGAATGGGCCAGATTGCTGCTGACAAACTAGATAGCAAGCTCAACAAAAACCATTAGATAGTGTTGGTACGTAAAGTTCCCGTAGATTCTTGAGACAAGGAAGATACATAGTTTACCAATGGATATATAAATGATAATATTAAGAAAGTAAATCAGCTACATATAACACGTCCTTCTCCCATCGATTCAACAGCTTACATGCTTTCTACAAACCAACCGAGCGTGTCATAATCAGTCTAAATTAGGAGGGCGTGACTGGTGCTGTGACCAGCCGGGAAAAGGGACTGGGACCAACTAAATCCCCAGGTTATTTTATAACATTACAACACACTCCCCTGGTTTGGTTTACAAAGTAACCAAATCAAATACATAAATGTCATAAATCTTATAACAAATTTAACAATAACAGAACATCATAATACTCGATAAGTCGATATACTTAAACATTGTCTCTACGTAATACTTCACCAATCATTGCAGCTGCGCGTTTGGACTTTGTAACACGCTGCTCAGACGCGACGACAGCTTCCTCAGGCGCTTGCATATTATGCGCGTTAATATTAGCAGAAGTATGAATTTCAAGAGGAATAAGAAACCGTAGTGCCCTGTTTAACACTTTGGTTTTACCATCACCACCAAGTACTTTAACTTTGGCTGCACGAACAGCACTATCTCTTCCGACTATCAACTCTTCTACTCTGCACAGCTTCCAAAAACTTCTCTTGGTCTGCTCATTCCTAAGAATGACAATATCTCCATTATTAATACCTAGCGGCTCCGTAGAGCCACCTTTGGGCCTATGGGCCTCAAGAAGATTTAACAAATATTCATTTTTCCAACGATCTGTAAATTGACGCAATACTTTACGATGGTACCTTGCTCGTTTTGATAAACTTTCATGTGTACTTACTACTTCAAAATGTCGATCATTTGGTAGTACCGCTAAATTTCGTCCATTAATTAATTGCGACGGAGTTAATGGATAGCTAATGCCATCTTTATCATCGTAAACGTAAGTTATCGGACGTGAATTAATAACACTTTCGATTTCTGTAACAAGCGTATGCAATTCCGAATAATTTATCAATGATCTACCGATAACCTTAATCAAGCAACGCTTCGTGCTTCTTACTAATCTTTCCCACATTCCGCCTTCCCAGGGAGACAACTCAACTATGAATTTCCAATTCACACCCTGCAAGGCAAAATAATCATGTAACCTCGGAGAACGCAATAATTTCTTAATTTCTTTAGACGCTGCTTTAAAAGTCTTTGCGTTGTCCGATATAATCGTGGCTGGTAATCCTCTCCTTGAACAAAATCTTCTAAACGATCGAATAAACGCTTCTACGTCAAGTGCCTTTACGAGTTCTAGATGCACCGCCCTTGTGGAGGCGCACGTGAAAAGACATACGTAATACTTTGAATTACCTTTGTCTGACAATATCAACGGTCCTGCGAAATCGATTCCTACATGTGTAAAAGGCGGACCATCGTCCACTCTAAAATCCGGAAGAGTGGGACAAAAAACAGTTTTATATGGCAAACCTTCAATTTTTCGACATAAAATACAACGACGAATAATACCTTTGACCTTTTCCCTCCCCCGTATGACCCAATACTTCTGTCTTACCAAATTTAACGTTTCTCTGGTACCATTATGAAATACCTTGTTATGACAATCTTTGATTATAAGTTCTGAGTAAAAATTTCGTGTGGGTAATAAAATCGGTTCCTTACTCGATTCGACTATAGACGCGTTACTTACCCTTGTTTTACACCTCAGAACATGATTTTTGTCTAAAAACAAGTTAAATTGGCTAACATACAACGGGGTTTTGCCTGTACTCTTCGATTCTATAAACTTAATTTCATTCGAAAAGGCTTCGCTTTGAATCGATTTTATCAAAATAATTTCGGCACTGTTTACCTCAGAAACACTTACTCTTTCTTCATTGTTACCTTCTTTCTTCCTCACCTTTGCTTTGACGTTCGATATAAACCGTAATACCCATGCAATGGTTCGCAGCAACTTACCTTTGCTGTTAAATCGTGTTAACTCTACAACGTTTTCAATACGAGGCTGAGACTTTATCGACATAACGTGAGTAATTATTGGCTCGTTTTTCAACTTCTCTTTCATGGCGGAATCTGATTCCAACTCGCTGCAGATGGGGATTTAGGCCAATTTTTGGGACCCAATTTGAGGAATTCAGCACCCTCCCACCACAAGCGATTGTCAGCGAGGTTGGCATATGTACCACGGGAAGGAAGATCTGCAGGGTTTTGTGTTCCCGGACAAAAGAACCATTGTTCACGTTCAGATACCTTTAAAATTCCAGAAACTCTATTACGAACAAACTGAGTCCACGGTTTCACGTTCTTAATCCAGCATAGAGCTGACATCGAATCAACCCAGTAATACGTTTGTACAATCTTACCGTTCAATTCATCCTGCAACGTTTCCTGAATATTATTTACCAGCTTAGCCATTAAACATGCTCCCAATAATTCTAGCCTGGGGATACTGTGCTGCTTTATAGGAGCGACTTTCGATTTTGAAGCAACAAATTTCGTTTCAACTTCCCCCGAGACGTATTCGGTACGTAAATATACTACTGTGGCGTACGCACGTTCGCTGGCATCAGAAAATCCGTGGATTTGTACTTGTTTTACTTCCTTTGTCTGGCTGAAAAAAGGCATCTGGAAATTTCGGAAACATTTAATTTTCTGAGTTCAAAAATTAAAAGATCGTACGTTTTTCTGTTCTCGCCTTTCAGCTCTTCGTCCCAACCAGTTTTCTCGATACACAATTTTTGAAAAAACGCTTTCAAATTTACTGTAAACACAGACAAACAGCCAAATGGATCGAATATTTTGGCTGTAATACGCAACACAGAACGTTTGGATGGGGTAAGAGATTTTGCAAACTCATAAACGTGAGATAAATCAGTAAAAAACGTATCTTTATCGCAATTCCAGTTGACCCCCAACACTTTGGTACTCCCCCCATCGGTTGGGGAACCTACAGCATACTGGGAATACGTTTGATCATCTTCGACAACTTTACTTCCCTCGAAACCCTGTGTACTTACCACATTTTCAAGTGAGTCAATTTTATTGAGGAGGGCCTTGTCGTTTGATTTCCATTTTCTCAAGTTGAAACCTCCTTTCAAAAGTATTTCTTTAGATTTCCGATAAATTTGTAAGGCCTCCTCCACATTATCTGCCCCGCACGACATATCATCAACATAAAGCCTGTTCAAAATTTTAACAACTTCAGGGCTTTCTTTCTCATATTGCGAAATATGAGTTTTGATCGTTTCTGATAATATGGATGGGCTGCACGTGAGCCCAAACACTAATTTACGGTAACGCATTTGAACAATGGAGGGATTTTCCTTATGCACGTTGTCAAACCACAGGAATCTTAACACATCCCTGTCATTTTCGGTGATACCTATCTGGAGAAATGCCTTTTGAATATCCGCAATTAAACCCACTTTGTGTGAACGGAAACGAATCAACGTGTCAAACAAAAGCGGCATATAATTCTCCCCCATTTCTAGTCTATCATTTAGCGACAACGATGTTGGCTCCGATTTGGCGGAGCCGTCGAATACCACACGTAATTTGGTTGTTTCTCTTTCATTTCTTACAACACCAAAATGACTAATGAAATGAGCACTACAATCATTTTCTTTCTCTTTTGGGACTTTTTCAATCACTCCCTTCTCGAGTTGTTCTTTAAAGATAGCATCGTACTGATTCAATAATTCTGGATTACCATTCAATTTACGATACAAAGACAGTAATCTGCCTTTGCACGTTTCATAATCCGAATCCAAAGGGTCAGAAATATTGTTCTTCCAAGGAAGACTTACCTCGTAATTTCCATCTTGCTCATTGAATTCTATTTTGGTTTTTGATTTATAGTGCTCCTCCGTCTCTTTATCGTTTCCATTGTCAATCAGGCCAAGACTCTCGTGTTCCCAATATGACTTCAATGACTGGCTTATTTCACGAACTTCATTTTCTTTTTCATTTTCATCAAATTTCGTGTCTAAAACCAGAGTTGAAACTACATTAGATTGTGAATTTGCATTACCACTACACGAAACAATGGGGCCCGAGAGCAACCACCCCAGCTTACTACTTATCGCAACAGGGCCTGAGTTTCCTTTGATTACCTCGCCTAAAACTATATCATAATAATGGTCTGCGCCAATAAGAATGCTAATGTCCTGTTCGCTGTTATCTACGCTGTTCGCTAACTCTAGGCCCGCTAAATGTGGATACTCGCCAACTTCTACGCATGATGATACAGGGGAACATATTGTGGGAAATGTTAGCGCTGTAATCGGGATTATTTTATCGCGCACTTCTACATTTACAGTTACCCGCTCGCAAATTTTCTTTGAATAATTTTGTGACCCAAAAGTGTTCAAATTCAAAGTTTCAGTTCTTTCAGTTTTCAACGACAACTTCTTCTTCAAATCTTCTGCGATGTAACTTCGTTGGCTCCCACTGTCGAATAGAATGTTCACTGCAACCTTGCGATCTCTGTCTTCGCCAAATGCAAACGTCTTCGCTGTTTGTAGCAAAACATCGTTCTTCCCCTTGACTGCTGTCACTGTGATAGAATTGTCTGTTGTTGCACGACTGTTTGAAGTTGTTTCATTGTAGCAAATAACCGTGTTATGCTTTCCTTTGCATTTTTGACATCTTTTGGCACTCTGACAAAATTTTGCAAAGTGTCCTCGTTTGAAACAGTTGTGGCATCGTTTTGCATTGCTTAGGATCTGGATTCTTTTCTGCACATCAGTAATTACACTACAGTTTTGCGCGTAATGCTCTTTCTTGCAGAAAAAACATTGAAGAGACCGTTTCACGTCGTGATCATTGGTCACAAATGCTTTCGTTGTTCCTGGGGGTGAACTTGATCTTGATTTCACTGGTTTCTCACTCCCTTTTCTTTCTGCGATTCCAATTTTTTCGCTGATTTCTCTGGCCTCTATCTCCTTCCTGATGATTTCCATGATTTCATTTATTTCCCACACATCTTCAGAGGTTTTCCTGGCTACTTGCAATGCAATTTCTCCCGGCATTCTTGACATTATAACCGGAATCAATAGACTTCCATATTTCTCAGATGATATCCCCAAACTTTCCAAGCCTCTTACATGTACCATGATATTATCATAAATCAATCTTAGATTCATGATTGTATCGTTTGCATAAGACCGTAAATTTAATAGCTCCTTCATATGAGCACTAATAATCTCCTGGGACTTCCCAAATCTTGACTTCAATAAATCGATTGCTTTTGCATAATTTTCTTCAATAATTTCCAAACCTTCGAGTGCCTTAAACGCTGGCCCCTCGAGAGAATTGACCAAATAATTCAGTTTATTGACTTCTGATAAACTGTCATTTTCATCCACGGCGCATTTGAAACTTTGATAAAACGACTGAAATTTTGTCACATCTCCACGAAACTTTGGCAAATTAATCTTTGGGAGACGTACACCTTTATTATTGCTTGAACTTGAACTTCCACTAATATTCATCAATGGTATCGGTTGTGGAGCTCCCTGGTTCGCTGCAAAAACTCTGCTGGTTTGAGGCGTGCTGGTTACCGTTGTACTTGAAGTCGTACCCGTATTTGCATCAAACCTCTTCATAAAACAGTCTATTTCTCTAATAACATCAGTAATTCTCGTCGATATTTCCGTGGCTTCATCTACTTCGGTTTCGATTTCTGCAATATTACACTTTTGCAGAATATCTTCGTCCAGCGTGGTCAAATAACTTTGTTTAGTTTCCAAAGTCAACATTTCAACATTCGTCAACAATTTTCCCATCACCTTTTCAGTCTCCGTGGATCTATCTGGTCCATGGCTACTGATAATTTCTGTGACATTTTTCTTTAATTTCGTGATTGTTGCCCGATTTCCTCCTCGTATGGCACGCTGTCTCTTCAGTGTTTCTTCATTTTGCCTCGCCACTGCTTCCGCTTCACTTCCATCAGCGACAGACATTTTCGTTTAACTTTCGTGTTTGTCATTTATATTCCTTCAAAAGAATAATCTTCGATACCTTATCACCAATTAACAAAATAATATCATTCTAATATTGTTTACTGACTGAATGATGCCAATATGCCTTTTTGTAGAATAGTATAACTTGATATTCAAAACGTGGAACAAACATTGTATTAGTATTAACTGCAACTCGATTTATAATCAAAGGAAGTAAATACCATGAAAGCATTACTTTTAACGTAGGTCTACAAGGAATGAAACTTAGCCTCCTTGGGGGTAATCACACCTGTTGACTTTTGGCACTTGATAACTTACTAACAAATACAGTCCATTTAACCATTGGGATTTCAAGCCAAACCAATTTCAGCTTCTCAGAACTTCTAAGATATTAAATAGCGACATGGATGGCAGAAAGTCTACTTACTACAAAATAATTATTTTCCGAGTTTTTATTTTCTAGACTTTTAGCCATTTTTTAACGTTCTTTTAGTGTAAACTCGTTTAGTTTACCAGTCGTTACACAATCATCTATATTAAACCTGTCATGCTATCACTTCTGAATTTGCATCAAGGATATGGCAATCTCTATGGAGTTTAATGATTAGAAGAAGTGATAATTACTCCGGGTGGTGGCAGCAGGACAAATACTTGCTATGAAAGCTGTGATAGAGAAAATACTTTGAGGTGAAGCACGCTTGGGCTCTTACCATGGAAATAACAATAGGGCAAAGAAAGACAAGCAGCGTTGGTTTTGTTGAAAAGAGGCTGCAGAGAACAGAAGGAATCATGTCCAGAAAGCCAGTCAAGGCATAGACGAATACTATGGGCAACGTCTCCCAAACGTAGCAGCAGTACTTTATCAGAGATCGCACATAGTTTTCAAAGGTAGAAACTGAAGCTCCTAATTCTTTTAAAAATTAAAAAGCTGTTTGATTTTTATTCCTACGAAACTACTTTAGAATTTTGTAAAGTAAAGTTTTGGAAAAGTAAATTTTGAGCTAAGAAAAAGGGTATGTCAAAATGTGGTCCTACACTGACTCTTTTCTTTGTGGAAGATTTTTACTGATCTAAATAATTGACACAACTGACACTGCAAGGCTACCACAGATATTTCACGAGAACTTTTAATCATGCTTATTTTTTCTTTAAATAGCTTTTAAGGCCATTGTATATTTCCTAACTTAATTGATTATTTATAGTAGGGTTAGTGGGTGGTGGGTGGGAGATTAATTAAAATACACAGGCCAATATGCAAAGAAATGTAAAGAATTCAGATGGATAGAAAAAAAGTAAAACCAATACATAAAAGCTGACCTTAGACCTCAACAATCAAGACAGGTGATTCAGAAAAGCATTGAAAGGCCAAATAGTTCCACAATCTAGTTGTCTGAAGAGAGAAACTCATGTCTAAAACCAGAGAGAGTATATAAAGCTGAACTTTTAATCAAAAGTTTCAGTAGAAGCTTAGATAGTTTTTGTACTATACAGAAAGTACTTTGAAGACATGTCTCCACACCTTTAAAACGTAATGCTTTAGGTGAAACCATTTTATAACCGGAACCCAAATTTTCAAAGCCTTTCGTATGTATAACTTTAAAAAATACTGCTAAAAGGCCATATTTGATAGCCTTCAGGCATAGCTACAGTAGAGAGGAAGTTTAGAGCCATGGCTGCACGACATAAACTGTTTAATGTCTTTGGATTTAAATTAGTCTTGGTTTCTTAAAAACTGTAGGAAAGGAGAATTTTAATAAGTTAAATTGTATCTTCCAGCTATTGAAAAAACAAACAGGGTAGCAACGGCTTCAAATAAGGTAATTCTCAAGCACTCTTTTAATGATAATGCGAACCAGTTGTTTGTGTATAAGATTCTGCGTAAGATGTTGGTATCTCAAGAGTGTCTTCAAGGAAAACAATGTTTCTCTATAAAGCATTTCATCTTTTCTCTTTTTTCCTTCATTAGTTTGTTGCAAAACATTAAACTGTTATGTTTTTTTACCCATTCTGTTACTCAATAATAACATGTTTTGATTGCTTTCAGCTGTTTGCTGCCATCTTTACACTTTGCACGATTTTGGTCAAGTTATTTCTGCACATGCTTACAAAACGTTGTGAGTCGTTAAACCAGTAAGAAATGAATAACTGTTTATCTAATGTTGAAAAACAATAATGATTGACGTAACTGATATAATTAAATGCCCTGCTCAGCATTTTTTTTCAGGTGTTGGGTAAAACTTGATTTTGTTTCATTTTGTTTTTATTTAGTTTCATTTTGTTTTTATTTTGTTTTTATTTTCTTGTCAGATGGTAATGTGTATTTTTAGTTGGATTTCGTAAATGCATAAAATTGCACGTAATGTTTTCTCAAGCATATTGCTTGCTGTATAGTAACCCTGTCAACGAACATTTTTATAAAGAAAATTGCAGGTGCAGTAGAAAAACTTATCTTAAACCTGATAGAGTCTAAGATGGATATATGATATCAATATTGGAATCTTCTTTTGTATGTCATGATTCGTATTTTTATCTTTATTTTTGTGAAAACATTAAAATAAATTTTGACAATTAAAAAGTTTCAATATTCAATTTTTTATTATCCTCAGAAAGCAACCAAGCTTCATTTCTACTTTATTAAATATTTTGATCCATCATTTCGCTACCATTATTTGCTACTATCAGTATTATTTGATGCTTAAAAGGACGTTAGTTTCATTTGCCACGTGCGAAACTATCCACAGTTGAGTCCCTTTTCCACCTTCTTTTAGTTGGCGAGTTTACAGCCCTGTCCTTTGCAAACAACTCTGTTTTAAATGTTATGCAAAAATCAGATTTACGAGGCCTTCTTCAAGACGTTCTTGGTTAAATTCCTTTTCTCTGTTACCACATTTTACGGTGTCTATCTAATGTTTTTATTTTAACATTACTGAATAAGTTACCTAAAATAACTGAATAATATACTTCTCATGTGATTTTGTTTTTAGCTCTATTTTGTTTTGTTTTTCACTCTACACATCAAAAAACACTATATATCCTATTGTTTACGGATGTTTATTAAATTGCACTTTTAACATCTTTTAACACCTGATCTAGGCAAAATCGAAACTCAGGTATGTTGTAATAAATAAACATCAGTATATAGTTTTATAAATGTCGTTACTTCGAATGGCCATGAAACCTTTAACTTTTCAATCTGTTGCTAATGACTGGCTTTTGAATCTTTCAAAATTACTTCACTTTCAAGCAATAATAAAGTGCTAAAATTTCTTCATTTTAGGGTATAACTTTAGAAGAAGATGAAACTTAGTCTTACTTACCCTCCCCTCCTTGCCTCCAGAGAGATAAAAATGCATTGTACATCCAGAAGATTCTGTAATTTCAGAGACAACTCACCCACTGTTTAAAAATACTCCCCCCCCCATTCCACACCCCAAAGCAAAATCTTGTTAATGCATATGAGAACACGATTAAGTCTGGAGAAATGCTGAGTTTGAGATCGAACCTGAGGTTTTAATTTGGTTGAAGTAATAGGTAAATGATAATGGTTACGGTAATTTAGAAAAACTTGTTAATAAATTACAGTGTTTTATACTTGGAAACCACAAAAAAAATTTATTTGGACTTGGTGAGTCGGTAAAATTTTACTGCACCTTGTTTCTGTTCAAAGTGTATTGTTTTGCTCCCCTTTTAGCCCAACAAGATGAGTGACAATATGTTCTGGGCACTCACAGTCATTCATAGTCAATCACATTTGTGACATTGTCATTATCTATGGGATAGAAAATGTCTTTGATATATTTGCGATTAAACCAAATTCAAGAAACGACAGTTACGAGTTATAAATGAATATTTCATTGGAGTAAATAGAAAAGGATGAGAGCCACTTATGATGGTACAGCAACGTATTCAATTTTATTCATTAGTCATCGAGAAGCTAACAGTGGGCATCTTTCAGCCACAGAGACAACACTAAAAGAAATTCAAGAATACTGAGATGCCCATTAAGAGAACTCGGGAGCGTCATTTTACTGTTTATCTTGAGTCAGTAAATCTGCAACCATCGATTTCGTGTTAGATCGAATCAACATCAATATTGTGGGTCTTCATGAAAATTGAGTTTCTGACGTAGTTTAACAGTTAAAGGAGTTGTAACAAATTCTTCTGGAAAGGTAAGAGCGAGAGACAAAATTTAGTGCCTTTTTTGCTTTGAAAAATGTATTAAGTCATGTAATTCCACTTGCTAAGATCATTTACCTTATATGAGAAATCACAGTTCAACCCAGCTTAAGAGTAGTAAGACTGATTTAAGTATGTGCTTAACTATCCTATTACCTATTTAGGCCATGTATGGATTTTAAGGTTTTAAGATATATGAAACTGCACCGAAAATTTTTTTATTAACATTACCTTACTTGATTATTTTGCCTCATGTTCCAGGTTGCTCTGTAAATTATGCTAATCCAAACCGTAGTACTCATAGCGCAGGGTCAGTCACAGGCCATGTACTACTAAAAATAACAATTCAGCCAAGGCCCAAACATTTTTACATTGCTAACATCAAAGATAAAGGAAAGTAAATTACTTTGCAAATATAGTTCAAAAAAGGCTTTTAAACCAGAAAGTAAAGGAATAAGTTAATAAACTGATAGAAACATCTAAGTAGCAGAACTCATGATGTTTTAATTCATATTTTTAATAAGCAAATTCCTCCAATTCATGACTTGTATGATGGCTTTTACTAAATTAGCGCAGAAGTCTCTCTAGAGGATCAAAGTAAAGAACAGTTCTAGAATACAAGAAAAATCACAATGACAGGATACTTGTAAATTTGTACACAGGAAGAAACAATGTCAGGGCAAAAGCAGAGCAGAAATAGTCCAGGGCTAGTAAAATCAATTCGCATTCATTTAGGAAACATTCAAGTCAGACACAATCTAGGTATGTATGAACGAAGGAAGATACTAGCAGGTTGACCATTTTGTTAATCACTGCCTATCAACCCAAAGAATGGTCGGATTATTTTACACTCTGAACAATACTTATGCCAAAGTGTAGAAAAATACAATCTCTATTTTAACAATCAACCAACCTTAAATACTGCTAGAACTTTGCCAAGTGATAATGATTCAAGAAATATTTGACAAGCTCTGAATTGGTATCACTCTGGGAGTTGTTGGTATTCTATCGTAAGCCATTAAACGTTGCGAACCGACAGTCTTAAAACCACTACATGGACTACATTAAAACTGCTTGTGAATAAATACTAATCTCTGATCTCTGAAACTCACATACCAATATTCTAGTAAAAAAAATCTACAAAAATGAGTCATTACAGAAGCATCTCCTTTCCGAACATCATAGAGGAAGAAGGAGTCTACACAACGATAATTAATTATCTTCTTAGTATCTTTGTAATCAGTGTCCACTCAGTCTTTTAGTCTCTTGTAGACTTTTCCGATATCAGCTAACTCGTGGAAATAGAAGAGAAAAAATCGTTTCACTTCATGCAGACTACCTAACTAAAGAATTTTATCTCCTATAAATTCACATTGAAAGCTATGGCAAGGTCTAAGTCATGAGAGTTAAGAAATAGCATCACCGACTAATTTCATGAAAAGTAACTTCAACAGGTCACTTATAACAAGTGGAATATCAGAGACTTTCAGTATTAGATGTGGCATCAAGCAAAGTTATATTACTACACCTGACCAATTCGAGATTCTTTACTGTTGTCCTTTTAGTAAATTATAGTATCATCAGGTACTTCAATCATTTTTCACCATTAATTTCTCATTCTGACCGCAGATTATTCAATCTAAACTGCCAAAAACCTAAAACAAAAAAGACAAAATTTTATACCAATGATTTGCTGTACGTTGATGATGCTTCCTTTGGTACATTCTCAAATACAAAATTTCAGATCATCATAAATATATTTTCTGTCTAAACTGAACGACTTTAATTCACTACAAGGATACAGAAAAACAAGAGTTTACATTATGATCAGGTTAAATCAGAAAACTATTTCATTTACTCCAAAGTATCAAAGGAGATCACTTTTAATGTTCAGATAGATATAGTCTTACATGAAATCACTATTATTGGTAAACTAAAACATCGTATCCATGAAAAATAATTGCAGGCAATGAACAAAAAGGATTAGCGCTATTTTTGATGTTGTCTTTTTACCCCTATTATTGGCTGGGAGATAAAACTACACTCTTATCCAATTTCAAAAGTGTTGCTCTGTGGTAACTTTAACTTAGTACCAGTAATGTTAAGCATATATCCCTCTTAAAGAAAAAATTATAATAGGAGAGTAGGTCAGCTGACCTTCTACTGAAGTAACTACAAATTAGGTTCGGTTGAAATTTCGAATTTCGCAAAATCGATATTGTTTGTAGAAGCTTCGAGAGTAACATCATTGTTATCCCTTTTGCTACCTAATATATTCTCTCTAAACTACATGACCAAATTGATGTAAAAGTGTTTTAATATTGCTAAACAAAACAAAATAACAATACGGTAGTGTTTTACTTTTACTTGTATAGGCGAAAACAGAAAATGTTGTGGTTTTGAAGGCTTTTTGAAGTAAACCAGTCAAAAGAAGGGCATTGTACAGTGCGAAAGGGGTTAATTACAGAGAAAGAAGATAAAACTTTTCACTACTTTCATGTGTTTTAAAAGAATATATACAATGTATAGCCCATCTGATTAAAGTATTTCATCTTGTTCCAGTTCACATAGAAAATCATAACAACTCGTAGCATATACAAGACAGGGTGCCTTCCAGAAACTTAAATTTCACCTTAAGCTGAAAGAATATTTAACTCTCACTATGTTCATTTATATATTTATGAACAATATTTATGAAAAATCCTACTTTTAGAGTTGTTTGGAAAGCCAATTTTTCATTTCGGTATAATACGACAAATGTTTTAAAAACCCACTTTTCATTTATTTTTATGTATGTAAAATGCTGGAAAAGAAATTTCAAAGAGAAACCATCCGGAAGGTAATTTATTTTCTCTTGGAAAAATAAGTACAATATTATGCAAAGCAAATTTACTTTGTTTTAAATTTGAAGGTAATGGCTTTTCTATTTTGTAAAGTTACTTTATGTGATATTAGTATTTTGCATCATTAATTTCAAACCTCTTTACTTTATTCCCACTGTCTTTTTTTTCGTAACATCCCTATAATTTTTTTCATGAAAATAAAGAAAAGATTTAATTGCTGCTAAATTTTTTCTAATTGCATTAGTGAGAGGATGTAAGTATAAGAATAAAAAATCAAATGGAGATTGTCGAACAACAAAATTCACTAGTAACTTTTACAACAAAGGCTACACGTATTATGTTTCCTAAAACACAATGGAATTGACCGTAACTAAGACGATAATTTGTCATTCTCACTCAGCAGCTTGTGGTGAATAATTTGCTCACCAACTTATCATATTTGGAAATTGCAAAGAGCACAGTAAATGTATCTGGCGAAATGGGTGGTAAATTTAGTGTAAGTTTTAGGTTGGATCAAGGTCGGTACTTTTTACAAATATTTCGGTCATAAGTTTCAAAGCTCTAGCAGGGAACTGTCAAGGCATATGTTTTATTCGGATAATATTGTTGACATGAAACTTATTACAATCAATCGCCTCTGACTGGAAACAGTTTTGCAAAAAGGAATTTATGGACCTAATGGACAGTAATGTTGAGGTAAATTTTGACATTGCTCAAGACAACTTCGCAGTGACCAACCTTGTCAAAAACATTTTTTTAAACTCACTTTTGATGACACTCAATTAAATTAAACAAGAATTGAGATGACAGAGTAATGTGGGGCTGGTGCCAAAGTACTTCTGCTCCGTTTAAGACAGAAGGACTGTTAAACATGGATAGGTTCTTTGGTGCTGCAACCACAGCAATAGCTGCTCTATCTATGACTGCCGTTTTTTATTCATTCCTTGATATGATATGGCCGTATGAACCCCAAAACCAAACACTGTTCACTGTTTCAGTTTTATCGTGATAAGCAGTAACCTTGCTGATATGCGCCTAGGATACTAAATAAAATTATTAGTTGTTGTTATCATATGATGACTGTTGTACTGAGGAGCCATCTATCATTCTCTTGTGACTGCTAGGATAGAGAAAAGGTCACTCGTCTTTTGTTCTTGAACTATTATTTAAGGAAGCAAAAAACAATTGATTCAGAAGAACATTAAAATTTCTAAGCACTCCAGTTACTTGTTAAGTAGATTATGGTGTTGAAAAGGTAAAAAAAGCCCAACGGGTTCCTATCCTGGGAAAAACAACAAGATTCGTGGTTCCTAAAGTCCCATTGAAAGTTCCCCTGTCTATATTAGCAAAGTTTGATATTGGTATCATGAGCTAAAGACAATTTGCTGTTAAATAAAAGGTATTTGAAGCTACCTTTGACTAAAGCAAAACATCAGCTCAGCCTGACTACGCCTGCTACAATGACTGAAGATGTGGGTAGGGTTATGTCTGATAGATACTTTGTAAAAGCAGGTTGAGCGGTTGTCTGAGGTAGAAGCTTTTATTATTGAATGGATGACAAAGGAGCAGCACCTTACAGATATATTCCGCTTTTGGTAGCAAGAGAAAATTGTAAAATCACAGCCAAAAATAAAGAACATATGGAAAGCTATAAGCTAGAATGTTTTGAAAGCAATTATTGCAAAGATTCAGTATATGTATGTAAATCATAAGCCTATCCGCCTATAGTTATCCATAGGCTTGATGAAAATTCCAAACATAAATATAAAACCAATTTTAATAGCATTATTGTATCTAGGGAAAAGAGGGTTTTCATAGAAGAACATTATTTTTTATACTAAAGGCCGCAGGAAAATCCTGAGATTATGATTTAAAATATTTGAAAAAATGTAAGATAATTGATTCAACAATATAAAAGAATACCAAAAATATTTAAAAAGTGTTATTGTTCTTCAAAGAACTCATTTTCAACCTTTGGTGATCTGGTCTGCAAACCACAAAGAGTCTAAAATGCAACTAGAACAGCTGTGAACTCGTCTATCTTAATCAATCTCATTTTTACAAACATTACAATTACCTCATTATTATTATTGTTATTATTATTGGGATTTTTATTTTCATTTAGCGATCATGACATGATATAGTGTTCAAGAAATACCAATCGCCTGAAACATGAGCCTTTAATTGTTCAATGTAGGAACTATCAAAATTGTAACCCTGGCAATATATGTCAAGACATTAAGAATGCAACTTCGTAACCTATTTATGAAGCTTCTGACGTCGATGTTGCTGTGTCAGAATTTAGCACAATACTGACTAATATTAATAATTGATACGCCCCTGAAATTCAAAGCACTGTGAAAGGTGAACCCTGTAAAAGATGTTCCACTAGACAGGTTAACAATCCAATTAGATTTGTCTGTGGATTTCGGTACTGCTGATAACTTTCCTTTCAGGTTCTCCAACGTCTTTTGGTGTCTTTCCCTGGTAGAGTGAAATCTTTGTATGTGAGTGTTATCCACCGATGAGATTAATTCCTGGAAGTGATCAGTGCTTAGTTTGCTTGAAAGAAAAAATTCAGCTTTCCGAATGTCTGCAGCAAGTCGCAAACGTTTCCTGTGATTTAAATGAATTCTTTCTTAAAGAAGTTGACGGCTTGTCCGTTCAAGTATACACCTTGATCTCTTAGTGGTAACTGGGCAGCGAAGACGTAAATCATTTGGAATCATATGGTTGTGTAGGCATCTTAAGGAGAACCTTAAGTGATTGGTAAATTCAGCAATCTTGATCTTTGTTCTTTCCAGACGTCGGCAGCGCTGAAGAATAACTTCTCCTTAAATTTTCCTAATAATCTTGAAAATTCTGAACTTTATGGACGCAGAGGAAGCCATAGATGTAAGAGCTTTATCATGTCATGAGTCGTAAGCTTTTTCTGAGCTACGTTTCGAGAGATACTTCTCCCATCGTCAGGCTACTGAAATAGTAAACTCGCTCAAAATAGTGACATCACCACTTTGTTTGAAAGAGCAAGAAGCATTATTTCTAACCCACATGACCTCAGAAAAGAAGAAAGACACCTTCAAAGGGTTCTCCTATCCAATGGATACCACACCAAAGATGTCCAGAGAACCACTGGACCTAATCATGAAGAAAAAGAACCCCTGAAACTTATACGTCTGTCTTACATGAAGAATACCAGTGAACATCTAAGACGAGCCCTCGGACAACACAACATTCAATGCTCCTTCTTCACTACATCCGCATTACCAAAGTATAAAAATTAGCCGTATCTAGTCATTTCAGAAGCCTGACGACGGGACAAGTATATCTCAAAACGTAGCTCAGAAAAAGCTTATGACTCATGACATCTATGGCTTCTTCTGAGTCCATAAAGTTCAGAATTTTCAAAATAGCTTTTGTTCAATCAACAAGCACCCAGACGCAACTTCGCAAGTCTTTGTCACTGGAACGACAGGATAAAGCAAAAGCACTGACCTGGAAAGTTTTAAAGGTTAAGATTGTGATAGCTGATTCTAGGGCAGTTTGCTATGCAAAATCCAAAACTTATGCTCATTTTGTCCAATCAGGTCACGTTTTTGAGATACGAAGCTGTAAAAGAAGTGTTATTAACGCCCTTTAGTGCTATTCATTACCTTTAATTTTGGATTTAGTGCTTCACAAAATGCATGCATTTTATATAAAAAACTTCAGAAAATAAAGATTTTACATTACACCAAATCTAATCATGGATTAGGAGCATTTTTAGTAATTTTCGCATGTGCTGAGTAGCCAGACAAAAATGTTCTGGTCGAAACCCTCTCCCTGTTTGTCACTCGAGTCTCCACAGTTCTGACGGAAATAGTCTAAGTGGAAAAGTAGAAAGTGCATTTTGACTGACATGCCAGCCCCTAATATTTAAAAGTTTTTCAAGAATTCGTCGACTTCCTTCTTGTTTTCTGCACTCCAGTTGTTTCCTTGTTTACTTAAGCGACAGCGAAGTAGCATACTCAGCTGTAGTCAGCGCATCATCAAACTTTGTGTCCTTCAAAAACTTCCGTATCTGAGGCCCATCAAAAATGGCAGCCTTAAGCTATTCAAAGCTTATCCGAGGAAACGTCTGCTGAAGGAAAGTAAACCCGCTGCCTTCCCTGTCCATTGCCTTTACGAAGTCCTTCATAAGTCCCAGTTTGATATGTAAGGTTGGAAGTATTATCTTGCTTACTTCAATAAGAGGGTGAGACAGAACATTATGTCGTGGCGCCCAGTTGTGTTTGATATAATGTTGATTATCAGCCAAACTGTCCCACAAACACAGAAAGCATGGATACTTTGTGTACTCACCCTGTAGCCAAAAAACCAGTCGAACAACATTAAGATATCCACAGACCAACCAACCATGGTCACGGTAATTTAGAGTAGATGACAAGTGATACACATTGTCGTTGATATCTTTTATTTAAACAGAATGACCAATTGAAATCGAAGAGTAGTTATTTCCATTATGAAGGACAACTGCCTTGAGATGTCTGCTGGACGAGTCGATGAAAAGTCTCCACTCCCTAGCAATATACTTCGTCATTGATTTCATCAAATCGGCAATGTTGTTGCAGTAAACCAATGGCGAGCTTCTCTGGGTTGTAAAGAACTGTCTAAATTCTCCCGTCATTCACTCGATACCAGTTGAATGTTGTTCCAGGTGCCAGAAAATTCTTCTCACAAAGACTAGAACTCAGAAGCTGTGCCGATTCTTTTGTGAGATTTAGGTGCTCTGTCGGATCATTGAGATCTGCTTAGAGGCACTGGCCGGTCATTCTCTTCTGGCATGTATTCTCCACCCTCTGTTCTGTCATGTGTGTTATCAGACTCCAATTTAGGGCTAAAACCCTATGCAACGTCTGGCTCGGAAACAGGTAGGCCTAAACCATAAGGAACTGGTCTTATGGAAGACGAAACATCAGGATTCTGAACACAATGGTTTTTCTTGCGATTGATTCCTTGAGGATTAGTCATGTAAAAATAGCAGTCTGTCACACGATCTTTACCCTCTCGCCACGCCATAGGAACTGCGAATAACATACTTTTTCTTTCTATATTTCTCCAATCACGCAAGTTCTCAACAAATGTTTTGTAGCTAACATGGGCTGCAATGGGCTTGTCCTGGTCTTCAAACTAAACTTCAAAGTAAGCATGATATATTTTCTTCACAAAATTACTTATTTTTGCAAGGCGGCAGGGAAGAATCACATTACTACATATATAACAAAACCTGTCAGGATGATTTGTACATTTACGATTCAATCTCTCTTGATCTAAAATACCAAATATAAACACCACATCTGTTCCTTGTGATTTAAAGTCACGTTGACTGGAGTTCACCTCTGCTAACAATGAATGACCATCCAGGAGTTAGCACAAAAAGTTTCAGTCTCATTTAACAAACTTTAAAGACAGATGCAGTTTCAGTTTCAGAATGAGGCTGTTCCAGTTTCGTTTTCTGTATAAATAAAGATTTGGCCAGCTGCAGCCCTGTTTTTTTTTAGCTGAGTACTATTCAAGGGTCAAAATGTGGACTAATCATACCTCAAAAACTTGACGTAACCAAAGAAAATGGATGGTAATTTTGGATTCAGCGCACCAAAAAATACACAAATCAGTTGAAAAATCTTCGACCTTATTTTAAAAAGTTTTTAAACTCAGTCCAATGCAAAGACATTTATACCCAATGTTAGCACCCTTTGAAAAGGGAATGTTTTATCATAGTCAAGAAATGCATTAATGAAGAATGTAACGGTGGTACACTCAACAATTACTTTGAATTATTTGATGAGAAGAATACTCGAAATAATTTATGAACAGTCAAATTCGCCGAGTGAAATTGGAGTTAACTAGACGTGGCTTCTGTTTCAGTAGGGGTCGTTTGTACGACAACCAACCCTTAGACTGTAATATAAGCTAGATTGCTTCATTTTTAATTTTTTTAGTGTTTTTTTTTCCCTGTCTTTTTCAACAAAGGATGAACATTAATAGCAGTTTCATTGTATATTGTGAAGTTTTTATCCTGTTTAAATACTCATAAATGAATAAATAAATAAACACATACATAAATATAAATAAGAGCAGTCAACTTTACCTCACACTGTTTTGAGTACAGCTCCATGCTCTTTTTACCTCTTTACAAGCGCCTCTGGTAGAATGTTCTTTTTCAAAAAAGCCTCGGCTACCCAATTGCAGCCTGTCCATTTTAGATAATCAAAAACATCTTTCTGCGCGACACCCTCAGTCGTATTCCTATTGTGGGAGTAAGGTGACATCTTTTTTATTTGAACCAGATGATTTTAAAAACCTCCAAGTCAACCCTAACGGAACCAATCAATCATTAATGAATTGTCACTTGTTTAAGAATTTCATAGAACTTTCAGAGTACATGTGGTGGCAGAAATTCTCCATTGATGCACATAATATTCTTTGCCATAGTACTGTTGTACTACGAATTTGTGTTAAAGCCAGCGGCGGCTGGTATATTCAGTTGGTGAGTGGACCAGTAGTAATTGAAATACGTCACACCCTTTTGAAACGTAATGTTACCTTGTCATCCATTTTCTACAGTATTAGTGGTGCAATATTTGGAAAATTTATGACCTTTATCTTCAATTTAGAGCAGCACATAAAAAGAAAGCTAAAACTGGAGAGTAAAATGTTTCTTTGATTCATAAGCTTTTAAACCGTCCTGGGATGTGCCTGGGGATGATTATGCATTTTAGGAAATTTGCTAACTTTACGGAGAAAAGAAAGCCTTTTAAATAGAAGGACTACTTTGAAAGTTTCTAATTACCTGAAATACGGAAGGCATTGTGGCACTTGTGGAAATCGTACGTGTAGCTGAGACTTGTTATTTTTCTAATCTTTGAGAAATGTTTGTGAGAATTTCCCTTAGTAATAATTGCAGCTACTTTAGTACAGAGGTTTTCAGCTATTAGATTGTTTTTTGCGAGGGGTAAATCACTGAAATAATTCTCAAACAAGTTTCCTATAATTCCTAAATAATTCCGATAATTCCTTTTATTATTAATCAACTCTCAATAATTCCCAATAACTCTCAATAATTCTCAATAATTCCCAGAATTCTTATTGATTCCAATAATTCTAAAAAATTCTCATAATTCTCAATAACCTTGCACAATTCTCCATAATTCTCAACAGTTCTCATAGTTCTCAATAACTCTGAATAATTCTGGATAATTCCCCACAACTCTCCACTATTCCCATTACATCCGAGTCAAGATTAGCACAATGGGGACTGTTGTTTGAAGTTTTGTTGCCCGTGCAAACATTACCTCTGACTGCGTTTGTTGCCCAATTTCAATGAAAACTGTTTGCAAAGAGGAAATGGCATCATTTGCTTTGTTACGAAGGTGCATGTGATCACAGATACATTGAGATGGCAAATACAGATCCAGATTCTTCCGAGGTCTAAATTTCAACGTTAGTCGGAGCTAAGGTGACAGAACCAAGAAGTCCAGGTAAGAATCAGATTTCTAAACTTTCTTTTCCATTCAGTATTTTGCTGACGTGAAAGTCTCCACTGCTTTTAATAATGTGTCATTGACATTCTTCTTCAGCTGCCAGGTCTGCTACAGACATCGGCGATCATGTCCCTCCATTCCTGTCTGTTGCCAGTTCTGCTGATGAAATCATTGTTCGGGAGTTCTTTCTTGGTGGCATAGATGTTTAGACCGTCGGTGTACTTAGTTCTCTGTCTTCCTCTGCTTTTCATTCCGCTGATTTTGCCGCACAGTATTTATTTTTCTAGACCGCTGCCTTTGACAACATGACCAAAGAATTTAACTTGTCTTTTTCTGACAGTTGTCTTTAATGATCTCTTATATACGGCTGTTTCTATAACTTCATTATTTGTCTTCTTTTCAGTCCATGATATCTGCATAATTCTCCTGATGTGCCACATTTCTATTGCTTTAAGTCTTCTTTCCAGGTCTTTTGTTATCGTCCAGCATTCACATCCATATAGCAGAATATACCATACATAGGCATTCATTATGTTAACTTTAGTGCTGAGTCTTATATTTCTGTTGGCGAGTATGGATTTCATGAATAATTGGGGGTTGAAAAATTCTCCAAAATGCTATAAATGGGGGTTGGAATAATTTGGGTGGGTAAAAATATCTGAAAATTCAATTAATGCGAGGTTGGAATAATTAGGGGGTTACAAATAATTAAAAATGTAACAATTAGGGTATATAATAGTCAAGAGTGCACTTTACCCTCAATACGAGGGCAAATTGTACAATATTTTGACGATTGGCCCCACGATTGCAACTAAAATGGGCACACTGTCCATTATCAAATGTAATGGATTGTCGTGCTTAGTTCACATTAGAGGCAAATTATAAATTCATGCCCTCGAAAAATTGGAATATTAATAAAATGGCGATTGGAACAAAAGCGAGGTTTGGAAAATTCTCAAAAATTAACAATCGGGGGGGGGGGAGACGATTATTCGGTACTCCGGAGTAAGTCTCTGTGTTTCAAAAGGGTATTTCTTCCATTTTCAATTAGATTGGCATGTAAAAAACCCTCTACTAATCACTTATTGATTTACTTATGTCAAAGTCGGACGTCTATCCCTAATCAGCACAAAGAGGGATGAGGTGGAAAGAAGGGGGGAATTTTACGGTCTTAACTCCTAAACTTAGGGGATGAAAATTAACTCCTATGAAAATAGCGGGGGATACAATTATTTTGCACCTGAGGGTCTTTGAGAACAAGTTAAAGAAACGTTTCTAATACTTATCAGTGTCCCTCACCCTATGACCCTTGGGGGGTTATGGGGCTCAATTCAAGAATTTTCTTCAAATTTCATACACGTTTGTTCTAAGTATGTATTTAACTCCTCGTGATGATTGGAATAGGACGTAAATGTTTGTAAAATTTTTGGAATCTCGTGGTAATGTTCATTGAGTGTTATTGTTATATGAAAAACCACTTATTTCTTTCAGAAAAAGAAATTGGAAACCGGAATGAAATGGACGCACAGCAATATGATAGAGAAAACCATCAAACTATACCTGATCGTCTGTGGAACATCATCCCAGAGAATGGACAGTATTTGGTTGAAATCATGAAGTTTTTATGTTATCGTAACCGGGCTTTTATCATTAAATTAAAGGATCAGGATGAAATGAAGAAAATGTTTAGTTTTGCTGCAGAACATTCATACTTGGTCGACGATGCCGATCGAGAAAAGACATTTGGGATTTTTCACCGAAAGCCAAAGGATATGAAAATGTTGCCAGGACTGGAATCTGACATGAGACACTTCATTAGTGCTGTCGAAAGCCTGATACAAACAATCCATTCTGTCAAATTGCATAAACAACCAAAAACTCCTTAAATCGAGATGTTACCTCAAAAGTGGACGGTGCATCCAGTCACAGTTGACATATTGCGAGAAAGATTTCGCAAGTGGCTTCAGACTCATATCCGAAAACAGAACAAAGACATGGATATAGATGTCGCAGTGAGTCACTTAGATATAAAGAGCACTCCAAATAATGGTGTGTTCTCAGCGAAATGCAAACAACGTGGTTGCAACCAAATGTTTGTCTTACGATCAAATGGTACAGTTTGCAACATGGGCAACATCCACCGCCATTCAACAAGTTCNCTGACATGAGACGCTTCATTAGTGCTGTCGAAAGCCTGATACAAACAATCCATTCTGCCAAATTGCATAAACAACCAAAAACTCCTATGCAAAAATCATTAAATCGAGATGTTACCTCAAAAGTGGACGGTGCATCCACAGTCACGGTTGACATATTGCGTGAAAGATTTCGCAAGTGGCTTCAGACTCATATCCGAAAACAGAACAAAGACATGGATATAGATGTCGCAGTGAGTCACTTAGATATAAAGAGCACTCCAAATAATGGTGTGTTCTCAGCGAAATGCAAACAACGTGGTTGCAACCAAATGTTTGTCTTACGATCAAATGGTACAGTTTGCAACATGGGCAACATCCACCGCCATTCAACAAGTTCTTGCTGGTTAAGTAACAACTGCAATAGCCTAGCAATTGAACCATCAAGAGAGCCATCACAGACCTCAATTCCGGTCTGTTTGTCAACTCTAGTAAGTCTGGTGTGCCATCCAAACGGTCACACAAGGAAATACTTCAGCTGGTGATTTCAGATGTTGATTTTGAAGCTAAAAAAGAAGTCCAAACCCGATGCAAACCTTTTTTTGACTCTTTCAACGGATTCTGAATCCAGCTTTTCACTTCAAAACATGTTGTCAGCCCCAAAAAACGTGTAAGCGCCGGTTGGTCTTCAAGACATCATATACTTCAACGGGCGTTAATGATGGACTTAATTAAACCTGGCCAGAGAGCTATAACTGACTATTTTGATTTTAACTATATTTGTAATGTGGTGGAAAAAAATGTTAAAATCCGAAAAATTGTGAACTGTACCTGTGGACGACCTAGTGAATCTGAAGTCGCTCCACTCTTACAACGGATCTATGAGAATACACAGAAGAACACTACTTCCACCAAGTCTGGACGACGCCATGATCTTTTGGTGAAACAATTTGCGGTCTCACTACTCATTCTAATTGAAAATAGTGGCTATGAACTTTTGCAAGCCAACTTGGGTAGTGGTTTACCATCATACACAACAGTGCAACGTGTTCTTTCTGGAATACAACGGGCTGTGGAAGGAACTTTCTATTTTGATGCACTCCTTCAGCATCTGAAAAAGTGGAAACTCCACTTTTTGTACATGTTCAAATTGATGACACGCGTATCATAGGTCGAGTGGAACACGACTCTTTAACAGACAGGTTCGTTGTATTTGGTTTGCCCTTAAAAGATGGTTTGCCAGTTTGTGACAACTACATTTTTGACACATTTGAAGGTATCGCCAATGCATATAGTTGCTGCACGATAGCAAAGTATGCACTTGTTATTATTCTTAAGCCATTATCCAATGCTGCACCCATTTTTGTTTTAGCCTTCCTCGGCACTGATGGAAAGAATGATCACACTGTCATATTACAACGATAGAAATACATTGAAGAAAGACTGTCCCGTATCGGTGTCACTGTTGTTAGTAATTTAGTAATGGTGCTGATGGTGCAGGTTCATTTATGAAGGCAATGATAGAAGAAACGCGACTTTTCAAAGTATCTTCCTCAACAAATGTCCCTCCATCATGGACTTCCTATCTTATGCCAGATATCCCAGATGGAAATTTTTTCTTCGAATTTGGAAGAAGTGGCTGTAGACCAACGGTTACAAAGAAACAGAGCATTTTGTCACTGCAATGCATACTTGTGTGTTGAATTGAATAGCCACTCACTAACTGGCATTGTTTTTAATGTAATTATGGGAAAGTTACCAAGTGATTGTTTGAGAATTTGACTGGCTGGTTCTCAAGGATGCGAGCAACTATTCCGTCTACTACGGTCAATGACACCAGTTTTTTCGACCATCACAAACTTTATCATGAAAAGTATCCTTCAAATGATACATAAACTAAATTATCTTGCATCCATCGAATCATGTGATGATATTCCCAGAGTAAAACGACGACTGCTGCATGTAAACGAGGAATCTGCATCCACTTTTGAAGTTCCAAAATTAGAGGACATTACAGAAACAATTTTCGCAGCAAAAGCCAAGGCTGTTGCTTTAGCAGAAGAATGCGGGATGGTGTTAGAATCATACGTTGAGGTGACGTACAGGGTGACTCCACCGAATTAATTGAGCAGGGTGTGTTTGTTGATGAAGAGCCAATGGAAAATCCTTCTCCAGATTTGGATGAACCAGAATTTCCGCTGACATCAAATGACGTCATGACAATCCGGGAAGACCTATCCGTTCTGACAGATCGGAAGGAAAACGATTCGGGACTGCCAATTTACAAGCCTGTGCATAAAAAGAGGACAGTTCTAAAAAAGCTTTTATTTTTATCAGAAAAACAACAGCGCTTTATCTGCTGCGGGAAAACTGTCAAATTTCAAATAACAGACCTTTACGTGTGCGTGCTGATCAACCAACTCATCTTTTTTTTAATGTCCGAAATGAACTTTATGTGGCAACTAGTGCAACTAGACTTTTACGTGTGCGTGCTGATCAACCATCTCATCTTTTTTCTAATGTCGGAAATGAACTTGATGTGGCAACTAGTGTTCGAATAGGAGATTTGTGCTTTTTTCATCAGGAACAGAGCGAAAAAGTTTTAGTTGGCCGTGTGGTTCAGTTTTCCTACATGGAAGGTACTAAAAAACAAAGGGAATATCCAGCTACATATGTGGATATGTCAAAATATGAAAGGAAGAAAGAATCTGGTGACAAAACATTTCGAGATATTGGCGTTTTTGTCAATTATTTTGTTAGACTGGAAGAGATAAAAGAAGACATTGATTTCCAGGCGCTTAATTTGATTTTTAAAGCTGGCTACTTCTCCATGGATCACTCTATTGCAACAATAAATGAAACATCTGTGTCTCCTACGGATATAATTGCTACGCCATTTTTAATTCTTGTTTGTGATGTGGAAAAACTTATCCCAGAATGGAGGGATTCCTTATGCACGATGTTTGATTTCCTCCATTGAAAGTTATATCTTATGCATTTCACATGTGTTTTTCTTTCTTGAAACATATTCACTTTCTTGCAGATCTCGTTTTATTCATTTTGTTTTGCAGGACGTATCGTGGTTGTCTTTCAAAATAATTCAAAGTCAGAAAAACTTTCTTATTTAATCACAATTATATGAAATCGTTGAGGTGATCAAAGTTGTGAATTTCTGTTCATTTATCAATAGGAAAAACGGGGCAGTTAAAAATTGCACTCATTTTTTCATAAGATACCTTCTGACGATTCTCAAATTTGCTAACGCGTGCCATCTTCATTATCTCTTAACATTTCATAAGTTTATATCTTCATGAATTATTTGTACCAACAGTGATGTTAGAGCTTCGGTGTACGCTTTATAAAGGCTAGCGAGTGTCCTTATCACAAACACTAACTCCAAAACTAAAAGCAGGGGAAGGTTTAACTTTTATTTTCTCTTGCTGTTCTACTTTTGATCCCCCGACTTTAGGAGGATTTGGCGACTTAGAATTCGTCCTCGGTCGTTCGTACGTTCGTATGTCTGTTTATACTATTCTTGAACTTGGAAATAATTGCTGCGCATATTCATGACGTGTTGCGGAACTCCGGGAAAATCTGGTTTGAGACCATTGGGGCCTAATAACTCCAAAATAGTCAAAACCACACTTTCTTACAAATAATGTTTTATTCACCCATTAATTCTTTTGTAAAACTTGGTAATAATTTGGAGCACGCCTGTTGATTGACCCTGTCAAAAACCTGGCCCTCTACACGTCGGACTTTCTTGGCTAAAAATTGGCCCAAAATGGTAAAAAGCGCAACTTGAAAGATAACGTCTGATCCATCCCTTACTTTTTACTGAAGCTCGGTAATAACGTTTAAAATAATTGCTACACAAATTGATTTAGTATCGGTGACCCTGGAAAATTCGGATTCATGACCTCTGAGGCTTTTGGGCTTAAGATAACCCTTAATTGACCAAAACGTCACTCCTTGACAAATGCCTTCTTTCTCATTCATTTCAGCTTTCTGAAAATTGGTAATAGGCTGCAACAAGCTACACATATTTTACTCTTTGCATTGCCGAGGGACTATATATATGTTACAGTTGGTTAGTGCCTTAAATTAGCCATCCCAATCTAAGCCCTCCAGTTCCCAAAAGTTCTAGTGGAGCATAGATGGCCTACTAACTGTTTTGTGTTGACAATTCTGCAAACGAAAGTAAAAGAATAATATTGTTTAGAAGTCAGGAACAGCTCACGAAGCATGTGATTCCCATCTACGTGTTTCCCAGCATCTTCATGTGCAAAATGCCGCTGTCTTGTGATTTTACTGACATCACAATATACAGACCATATATTTCCCCTCTTTCCCCACAAGTAGATACGTTTTCAAAAGCAGGACTAGATCACATCAAAATATCTGTACACTTACTCTTTAATTAGCTTTTGTTCTCAAGAATTTCATATCTCAAATTCAGACGATGATATCCCTATTTTGATAATTGTCGCATTAGTGATCGTTTTAAGGAATTATCAATAATAACCAATCATTGTCAAAGACTCACGTATTCCTAAGTATTCACAATAATAGCAAACAACTCATAACCATTCTCAATATTATAACAATAATAATTATAATAATAATAATTATTATAACAATAATAATTCCCAATAATTCTCAATAATTCCCAATAACTCTTAATAATTCATAATAACTCTCACAAACTCTATAATTTCCAATAATTCTTTATAACTCCCAATAAATTCTCATAATTCCCAATAATTCTTAATAACTCCCAATAATTCTCAACAGTCCTTATAATTCTTCATTCTCAAACTTCTTCTTCTTCTGAGTTCCTTATCCTTTCAGGACGTTGGAGATCATGGTCTTCCATCTATTTCTCTCTTTTGTCAGTGCTAAAATTTCACAATCACTCCTCTTGAACTGGAGATCCTTGTTCAAGCTGGTAGTGAATTTCAGTCTCTGTCTTCCTCTACTTTTCTTTCCTTCAATCTTCCCTGTTAACACCAAGTTTTCCATTCCTTCACATCTCATTGCATGACCCAGAAACTGCAGTTGTCTTTTTCTAATTACCTTCATCAACTTTCTTTTCATTCCTGCTGTCTCTAATACCACTTCATTGCTCACTTTGTCAGTCCAAGATATTCTAAGAATTCTTCTCAGGAACCACATTTCAACTGCTTCTATTCGTTTCTTCATGCTTTCATTGATGGTCCAAGCATCACACCCATAAAGCAAAACAGACCACACATAACATTCTAGGACTCGAATCTTAGTTTTTACTTGCAGCTGCCTGTTCTTGAAAACTAAACTCATTTTACTAAAAGCATCCTTCGCCAAAGTGATTCGTTTCTTTATTTCGTTCACACATCTTCCATCTGATGTTATCAAACTACCAAGATAAGTAAACTTTTTAACATTCTTTACAAATTCTCCATTGATAGTTAAAGTACACTTTGGGGATACACTTTTCTTTGATATCACCATACATTCTGTTTTCTTGATGTTAATCTGGAGTCCTTTCTTTTCACTTTCTAACACTACTTTATTTAAGATGTTCTGCAAATCCACTTCACTTTCAGCTATCAATACTGTGTCATCAGCATATCTTAAGTTATTTATGTTTACACCTCCGATTTTCACTCCAGGCATGTTCTTGATACCTCTTAAGATGATTTCACTATACAGATTGAACAGATCCGGTGATAGAACACATCCTTGTCTTACTCCTCGTTTGATTGAAGACCACTTGCTCATTTCTCCATCAACCCTGATAGCTGCCATCTGTTCCCAGTATAAGTTCTGAATTAATTGCAAATCTTTTCCATCAATTTCTAAGTCCTTCAACATTTTAAACAATTCATGGTGCCTCACTTTATCAAATGCTTTGCTGTAATCAATAAAGCACAAATACAAATCCTTCTGGACTTCCACTGCTCTTTCAGCCATCATTCTTATGATAAAAATAGCATTTCTGGTACCTTTTCCCTCTATATATGCATTTTGCTCTTGTGAGATCTCGTGCCTTATTTTGATCTTCATTCTGTTCAACAGAATTTTCAGGATCAGTTTCATCATGTGGCTCATTAGGCTGAT
>RDPX01000097.1:1412725-1456824 GCA_003991215.1 Morbakka virulenta | reverse complement strand
AAACAAAAGTCAAATAGTAAATGAATTCACTTGTAACGTTGGTCAATATCACATCTATCATGTACATATTGACGTCATAACCTGTTGGGTCTAACCACGAGCTTACCACAGTACCACATACTGTTGACAAATGCATTAACGTATTCATTACTATTCATTAAATAAACATGTACGTTCAATAAGTGTGTGATAACAGTTTCATTAAGTACATTTATAGCCGTATTTACATATTATGTACATTCAATAACCATGCGATAATAGCTTCCCCTATTACATGGATAGCCGTATTTAAGAATCATGTACATTTAATAACCGTGTGATAATAGTTTTGCTCGGTGCATTAAGAGCCGTATTTAAAAATCTGTAGACGAACAATATAGGGGACGAAATGGTATGGGGACCAGTTTTCTTGGGGACGAGTTGGTATGGTGACCAGTTGGTTGGGGACGAAATGTCCCATAACCATTTTGCCCACCGTTCATTCTGGAACGTAGCTGGGGGACGAATTTGAAATCTTTCTCATGCCAGAGTGACAATCAAAAACTCAGCCACAAATTTCATTTATTTGGCTTTCATTTCATTTTACAGAAGAACAGGCATCTAAAAAATTTAGTTATCGTGCAAAAATCAAAGCATGTTGAAAAGAATACCTCCGCTTTCGTTCTCTACTTTGTATTGTACTATTGATAAATGAATTAAAAGGACAATAGTTGTCCTTATTTTTTAAACTCTTCTTCTGAAAAAAGACATTGAAAACTTCATTGAAGAAGGAAATTGCAGTCATCAGAAACAACACATCTGTCTGTAAGTTACGAAAGCAAATCAGCACTGTGTCACATCATTCAAATGACCCCAGTCGACTGGGTCAAATGAGCGCTTCCTCACATTTTGTTGGCAAAAGAAAGTTGCTTTGGAATGAGGGTTCTTATGACCACAATTTAATTGATCGTTAGCTACTATTTAGTTCAACTTTATTGCAATTAAAATATATTAACACCCAATAAAGATAAGTCTCTTGCTTTTATGAAAACCTATTTATGAAAATATTCAACTTACAAATTTTAAAGAGTAAACACTGTCATCGTCAATTTACATGAACCAACCCACGTTTTCATTATTGGTCTTGCAGGAAAATAATCCTCTTTTTATTTTTAACCTTCAACAGACCTTGCGATTAATGTTATGGATATTAAACCTTTGATTCTCTACGAAAATATTCAGAAGTACAATGGAAATGTTAGCAATACTAAAGATTAGAGTAATAGTAATAGTAATAGGAGCAATTGTAGAGGTAGTATGGAAAGCAGTAGTAGTGTGAGTAGCAGTAACAGTAGTAGTGGTAGTAGTAATAGTAGTAGTGGTATTAGTAATAGTAGTAGTAGTAGTTAATAATAATAATAATAATAATAATAATAATAATAAAAGTACCAGTAGTGATTTTCAGTCCCTGGTTGTCATTACTCCATGGATGTAATAAGTAAAACATCCATGAAAATAAGACAGAGAGAAGAAACTCAACAACTGAACAAAAAGATTGAAAAGTTCTGGAAGAGTTCAGTAGAAAGGAAATTTCCACATTCCGAAAAGAAACGTAAGCTTTTGGGAGTCATAATGGCCAACCTTTATCCTTGATCATTATTTGAAATACTTATAATAAATATACTATATATATATATATATATATATTAGCCACTTCTAGTGATAACGACATATGTATCTTTTATGACCATGACAAATGAAACAGAAAAAAAGGGTTGTAAACATTGTGACTTCAAGCAGCTAAAAGGATAATAATAATAATAACCATGATCATGGCCATGAAGACGATGATTTTGAAGATGACATTACACCAGTCAAGATTCGCTAAATTTTAATGTTTATTTGAAAACATGGTAAACTAATAAGGAAATATAATTATTACCCATTTTATTTAGAAAACAAGTATTAAATGTCCACTGGAATGTACATAATTATTTTTTTGTTCCTTTGAAGTTGTTTTCATTTTTTTGCCACTATTCAAGATAGCATTCAAATCACAAATTTGCCTCACTTCAAAGGGGTGAGTTGGAGATCTGGCCTTCGGCTTCCAAAGCGTTGGGGCTACCGCCCAAGTCACAAAGGTAGTAGCTGCCCACGATTGAAACAAATGTTAATTGAAAGGCAAAAAAAGATTAATAAATTATATTTTTTGAGATCGTGAAGTCGGATACCACTTTTATCAATTGGTCATAACTAGTCATCGTTTATCCTATTCTTTGGGGCCACAACCTTCTCGTTTTCCCCAAAATGAAATATTCAGAAAGGACGTCGGAGCCTCAACAAATTGTTCACACATTGTATTTTCATTGTTATCCATGCGCTTTTTCAAGGGGCTTGTTCATTAATTTTCCTTACTTTGAGAATTGATTCTTCTGATATTCTTTTATCTCTCACTGTCACAATCGTGCATCATTCAGTTCAATGCTTTTATCTACGCATTGTCCCTTTCGCATACCTCAAGCACTGTGGTTTTCACTAAGAACTACTGAGCTAAAAATTTAAACTCAATTTAAGATAAATCCCCAAGTGTCAGTGTAGGTCGTTTTCCTTTCAATCAATCGGAGTTCTGACAGTCAAATTGTTCTTACAAATTGGGTTTGTACTTTCCATTTGTAATAGGGTCATTACTTCAGAAATGATCCTTATGGCATACCGTTAACTACTGTTTTCTGTAGTGATTACCTGTGAAAGAAATGCTACGTCATTATGGAGCGAACAAGACATGTCAGCTCTTTGTTCTACCCATGTTTGTAACTCAACATCACCGTCTCCTCCAAGAACAATAAATGACCTGGCAGTGGTGACTAAACTCAGAGCCAAAGATCACGTTCCAAGGTCGTTAGTTATAAAGTCGTGTTGGTTTGTAATGAGGATTTAATGACCAGGTCTTAAGTAATTTAATAATTTAATGATTTTTGAACCTGAAATGGCATTCATTCATATGAGGTCAAGAGCCATTTCTGCTGATTAAAAACAAAGTTACGTCTTTATTTCTATTAATGATTAACTTTGTTTCCAAAACACGGAACGACCCAGAAGGTAGTAAACAAAATGTGGAATAACAAAAAAAAAACCAGAGAGAAAAGGGCAAATGCAAAAGTGCATCAGGGACTGGGGAAAGGTATTCAGACACAAAGCAATAAAAAGTATTTAACGAAAAAATGACGTTGTTGACCTTCATAAGCAGGCAGCGCAATTGTTTTTTGACTAGCAGAAAAGAAGCAACACACATTTATTTTAGATGTTTTTAGTATTGATTACTGTTTTAATTTTTCTATGCATTTACAATTTAACTTGTTGCACGTTGTCATGGGTTACGTTAGTGTTAAGTTATACTAATGACCTAAAAAGAAGAAAATTTAGAATATTTTAAAAACCACACGATTTGAAATTTTACTGTTAAAATGATACGCATCCTTTCTTTTCATAAAATAGCAAGAAAATGACTGGTGTCATAAGTTGCAATTATCATATAATGAAAAAATAACTAAGAAGTGCAAAAACAAATATAGCTGAAGGGTTGTTTTAATTGAACACAAAAATAAGCTGCAAATGAACAGTTTTATTTACCTGACGCTTTCATTTTGTATTTGATATTGTTTTACTAATAATAGTAGTAATAATAGTAATAATAGTAATAATAGTAATAATAGTAATAATAATAGTAATAATAGTAATAATAATAGTAATAATAGTAATAATAGTAATAATAGTAATAATAGTAATAATAATAGTAATAATAATAATAGTAATAATAGTAATAATAGTAATAATAGTAATAATAGTAATAATAGTAATAATAGTAATAATAGTAATAATAGTAATAATAGTAATAATAGTAATAATAGTAATAATAGTAATAATAGTAATAATAGTAATAATAGTAATAATAGTAATAATAGTAATAATAGTAATAATAGTAATAATAGTAATAATAGTAATAATAGTAATAATAGTAATAATAGTAATAATAGTAATAATAGTAATAATAGTAATAATAGTAATAATGATAAAAAGAAAAATAATATACAAAATTACCATATTGCAGACTAAAAAGTCAGTATAATTATTTTTAAATTATTTACTGATCTTTTATGATTTGCTGATGTTATCTTTATAGTTCTACGTAGTATCTGTCTGCTGAGGATTAAATAACAGCCCCAGAAAAGAATTGATTTATGAAATTAGCACCAGACAATGAATTATTTAAAGAGGAGTATATCCTCCACCAAACGTATGAAATGAAACAACTATTTCCAAAGTAGGGAAAATAATTAATGATCAAAACAAAACACTAAGCACTTTTCTGACAGGTTAGTATACCTCTAGTCAGTATACCAATCTTTGGGATCAAAGACATATGGTCGAGAAAAAAACCTCGATAGTGAAAGACACTCTGCCTCGCATAAGTGTAAATTAAACACAGTTTCATTAAATACTGAAATGTAAGTATAAAAAAGCACAGCCTCAACACACTCAAACGTATAAAGAGGGAGATATTCAAAGAATCAAGGTATTAGTTAAGCTATAAAGAAAGATAGGCAACTACATGGCATTGCTACTTTTCTTGTGAAGATGTTTCATACCATTGGTTACATCTGTTGAATGTTCCAGCTCATTTTTCAGTCGTCACTAAAAATGAGTGACAACTAAAAGACGTGGTCGTTACTTACACAGTCGCCACTATTATCTTAAAATCATCGTCATTGTCATCATTATCATTGTCACCATCATCACTACCATCATTGTTGTCGTCTTCATAAAAAATGTTCGTTTTCAGAGTTTTGCGACTTCACAGGCCCTTTCCATCAAGTGGTGTAATGTTCTTGTATTTCATACTATTTCATACTTTTTCTTACCATTTCAACACTTCAATTAGCTGCTGCCCTTCACAAACAATTGGCATTGCATTGGAAACATACCGTCACTGGCCATGCTTTCCTCTGGTCCATGTTTTGGTCAAAATGCGTCTCTGGTACAGCTGATAAGAAATACAAAAGACAATTGAAAAGACATTTTACACGTCATAGACATAATGTATTTGCAACATACCATTTCCTCCAATGTCATAGACAGTTAATAAGATTACACACCAAGCATGATTTGCTTTGACATTAGATATCAAATGTTTGTACTCTAAGATAACTTGTCTTTAGATACACCTTTTCCAGTTGAATTCTCGTATTTTTATCCAATGGTCTGGACTGTAAGTATAACTTTATTTTTTTAAGTTAAAAATTTTTCAGTTAAACAGAGGAGAGAAAGTAAAAATGTTTGTTGATAACACAATAGTGTTCTTTTCAGTTCGTGATTATAAAATACTTTTCATCAGATTAGTCTTAGTATATTTAAAGTTGTTTTATAAATTGCTTTAGAAAAGTTTGATGCTTATTTTTCCTGAAAAGAAGTATTACTTAGAGGGAAATGTATTTACAAGGACTGAAATAGGCTGCTGACAGTACTCAGCAACATATGGTGAAATTTTGTTTATGAAATTCGCAACAAATATAGTGTAGTGACTCATATACTTTTTTCAGTTAGTCTTTTAAAATTATATTTATATGTATATATATATGTATATATATATATATGTGTGTGTGTGTGAATGTGTATGTGTGTGTTTGTGAGTGTGTCCTTTCAGTCAGCCCTCCTAAGGGTAGAAAAAGGTGCAACAAGATATTAGATGAATTTTTTGCTTTCTTTTTTTCATATACCCTATTTACAAGATGACTTTTTCATAGCACGCCACCTTATTTCGTGTTTTGAGTAAGGTATTGTAATATTCATGATCAGACAAAGAAAGTTATACTGCATTTCACTTTCTTGAAATCCTAAAATTAGTTATGTCTCTGTATTCCCTGTAGAGCTATACAATTTCCTTGGCATCACATTTGTAATGCTTCTTTTCTTTTTTCTAGCCTTTTGAATTACCATTTTCAAATGCAGGGTTTTTTTATTTTCTGGTACTAATTTAATAATTTTCTTTTCTATGAAAATTGGCAACACGTACAAATTTAACATTTTTGTTTTTGTCTTTCGAACTAAATGAGTTTCAATGTCCTACACCATTCGGGTTTTCGTGGTAATGTTTTTGCTCTTTAGTTTTTTGCAAATTGTGCTATCACTGTAAATACTTTACACAGTACCTCGTTACATTTTAAGTGTCCTTTACCTACCAGAGGTGATTTCAGGAAGTATTGCAACACAGTAATGCAGGGAGGCCCGGAAACATTTCCTGTAGCATGCTCTTGTAATAGGGAAATGTTGTCCCATGCACTCCTGTTGCGCCAAAATTCTATTTAAGCAAAGAATACACTTCGGAAATTTTAAACAGTTTAAAGCGATTTATAATAAACCAGATTAGTATAGAAATAGTATAAATGGTACAACTTTTATGGCCTTTAATTGATTTACTTTGTTAACGAAAAGTTAGATATTTTAAACTCCCTCCGATGCCTAGTTGAAAGTTAATGGAGCATTTGTCAGAGTACACAGTAAATGGGGGAAAGGTCCCTTCTTCAAAAACTTAGTTTTAAAGCGCAAAACTTAAATCTTCAGGAATTATAAAACATTTCCTTTTTCCATAGCCATTTAAAAATTTTTTACTACACAAAATTTGTTCAAAAACGCTAAACCTCTTATTATGGAACAGATAGTGCCGTAAGACATCTCGCAATGTTGTGCAGAGCACGTTTTACTGAAGCTGGAAAAAACGGCCTGAATACCAAGCCAACTATACACGTCTGCTTAACGTGGAGGTCAATCTCTATGTCACTGTGTAGTCAATATTGTAAAATTTGTCATTGTAAAAGTATACCAAAAGTTTCCTAATCCAAACAATTCTAACCACGAAACTAATGTTCATCGGAAAAAATCAGACCCAAAAATTAACAAATTGGCAAAGCTGATAAGGCTGCTTTCGACCTTTTTTGACAATATCTGTTTTGTAGCTTTTAACCAGAAAATGTATTCTCTTTTCCTATTCTTTGCGAAGCTGAAAATAAAGTATTTGACCTGACCTTAATAGGCTATCATGTTCGGCACCATCACTAATCCAAGCAGCCATTATAAATAATTTACCTCCTTTGCTCTGCACCAGTGACTTCTGGGGATGATGGTGTGCGAAATTCTCTCCCTCCCGTTGATCAGCATTGCCTAGCAAGGAAGTCGCAGCTCACACGGCAGCTCTGAAACACCTAATGCCCTTTGCATTTGCAATTCGACTTGAAATTTCCAATGATCCAAAAGTGTCAGTTGGGAATCACTCCCCTCCCAGCACTTTCAAGGCCGTCCACACCGTCTGGTCTCAACGATATACCGTCAAAGATGCGTTTCTCAAACGCATCGTGCCTTTTCTTATGACCAAATTACGTCAGATGACACATTACTTCTTTGTGGATCTTACTATGTAAGTAATTTCTGTGTGGAAATTTCTACTGAAAAAACACAATATAAAAATTTAGTACTGTTGTTGTAGTGTTGTGACTTCAGTTTGTGTACGGACGTAGAAGGACAGCTAAGTAACGTGAAAGGAAAGCGAACTACGAGCGTAAGCCCAGAGGGTTTGACATCTGCCGGTTATGTCGTTTTTAATTATCTGCAATCAGGTTGGTTTCACATGTTTTGCTTCATTAAATTCGTTTTCTCTGTTGTCTTTGTAATTACTGAAAAGGCATATCACCTAGGAGTCTAATTATGCAGGTTAAGTAAATGGGCTTTCAGTTTTTCTGATTCAGTTTCCCTACTCCAGGGTTTGATTCCTAGTATTCCGTAAAATAAACCCTTTGAATTGCATTATTAAGTTTTATGCCATAAAATTCATCTGTACTCCATTCTAAATTTCATATTTGAACTTTAATATTGACTTTGGAAGCTTCAATTTACAAATCTTAGTGGAATTGTAAAATTATATTTCTGTAATGCTTTTTTGGTTAGTTTGGTTGTTATACAGTTCAAAGCGTAGGACAAGTATAATATGACGATTGTGTACTGCTGGTTGGTAGTCTTCTTGTCCAATATTATTATTTTTATTTTTAACTTCATTTTCCCCAGTAACGGGAGCTCAGACGGTGCCCTTCACAGGGACTTGGATTTGGCAGTGAGAAATTTCTTGGCCGGAGGCCCTTCCTGACGCCAACCAATGGTTTTTTCTTTTGTTAAATTCCAAATTCTTTAGCTCGGGGAATCAAATGTGGAACCTCTTGGTTACGGTGTAGTTGCACTAACCATTAGGCCACGGCACCTCATGTTGCCTGGTGTTATTTTTGTTTCTTATTTACACATCTTTAAAATGAATGAGAATAAAACGTTTCAGTATAAAATGACACTGCTAACAATATATGTTCTTTATTTTAAAGGGAAAAAAGGAAAATAAGGTTTGTTCCTTAAAACAACATCTACTAGTAAATAGAAGATATGAGAAAACTAATTAACATTAAAAATATTTAAAATGCTCTTACAATTTCTTTTTGAATCTATTGCCACTTTGGTTTAGGAGCTTGTGGTGGAATTCATTCTAACATTTTCTGCAATCATATCTTACTTACTTACTTCAGGTGCCATGCTCCTGCAGAACGTCGGAGGTCACTCTCCTCCACAGAACTCGATCCTTTTCCATCCGCATCAGCTCCAGCTCACCTTTCCCCATCCACGTTGATATGCTTGTCATGAACGTCAACCGTCTTCGGCCTCTGCCCGTGTTACCACACATTGGACCCGCCAGGGCCAGCTCTTCCATGTCTTCTTTGCGTATGGCGTGCCCCAAGAAAGAGATCTGTCTTTTCCTGATGTTATTCAGAAGCATTCTTGTGCAGCCCGCTCTTCTGAGTACTTCCTCGTTGGTAATGTGATCGGTCCATTATATTCTTAGCATCCTCCTAAGAAACCACATCTATGCCGCGTCTATTCGCTTCATTTGTTATTGGACGTACTGTCCAGGTCTCGCAACCGTATGTTAGCACTGGGAAGATGTATCACCGTAAAACTCTCATTTTTGTGTCCATTGAGACTTTTCTACATTTGAGAATAGTGGACATACGTTCAAAAGCACTCTGCCAATGCAATTCTTCTCCGAATTTCGATATCGCTCCTGCCATCTGAACTAAGAATGCTTCCGAAGTAGTGGAATTCATTCACTTGCTTTATTTTCTCGCCATCCACCCGCAGATCGCACCGCACTTGCGTGTTTTTCTTGCTGACCATCATGCAGAAGGTATTGCGCCGATTTATGGCGAGTCCTTTCCTGGCGCTTTCCACGCATGCAAGATTTAGAATTTGTTGGAATTGTCCCTCAGAATCTGCGATCAGTGTAGTGTCATCAGCATACCTGATACTGCTAACTTTTTGCCCTCCAACACTAAAACCCAAATATCCATCTATGTTCCTCATGATGTATTCGCATCCTTGACGAATACCTCTTCTAATGCTTGAGTACTAGTCGACTTCATTTTGTACTTTTACTCCAGCTGTTTGTTCCCAATAAAGGTTCCTCAGCACTCTCAGCTCTTTCCCATCTATATCCAAGCCTTGAAGCATATCTAAAAGAATCTCGTGTTTTACCTTATCAAAAGCTTTGCTATAGTCGATGAAACAAAGATAAAGATCTTGTTGTATTTCTATAGCTCTTTCTTATAGCATGCACATGATACAAATTGCGTTGCGTGTTCCTGCATCTTTGACAAAACCGAATTGGTGGTTGGAAATTTCCGGTCTTGTTGCTTTTCGCACCCTTGCCATGATAACGTGCATGAGAATCTTTGTAATGTGGATCATTATGCTGATAGTTCTATGAAGTTCGCATTCCGTTGCTCCTGGCCTCTTGGGTAGTGCTATAAAAATTGACTTAGTCATATCAGGTGGAATCTCTCCGCTGTCGTAAATATCATTGAGCAACTCTGTTGTTTTCTTGATACCGAGGTCATCAGTGCCTCAATCATCTCTATACAAATGTTATCTGGCCCAATAGCTTTGTTTCACTTCATTTTCTTCATTGCAGCTCTTAGTTCCTTTTCTAGGATTCTTGGTCCTTCAATGGGATTCCTGATGACAGGCTTTTATCCTCGCTGGTCATAGAATAGTTCGTCGACATTCTCCGTCTATCTCGCAACAATTTCGTTTCGTTCCATCAGCATCGACCCGTCTCACGCCTTAATGCAGCCAGTGGCGGAGCATGGACCCTTACCAACGAGGTTGTTGATCTTTTTGTGAATGTTTGACGGATTGGACGCCTTCTCTCTCTCGATTTCGGCACATTTGTCATTGATCCACGCTTCCTTGGCTTCTCTACAACTTTGCTTAATCTGTCGATCCAATTCCCTATATTGATCTGAGTCGCAAGTGAGCTTTTGTCTCTCTTTCATCAGCGTGAGTATTTCCGGTTTCATCCAGGCCTTCTTTCGTCCTCTCTTCTGAGGTGGCAAAATGGCTTCGCATGTATTCACAAGAGCATCCTTCATCTTTTCCCATTTTCTGGTGTTATCGTTCTCAAGGGCTTCGAAGCGATTCTGTACCTCCACAGCGTACCTGGCTAACATCTCACCGCTCCCCCTTAGCAGTTTTCACTGCAGCTTTGTAGTTGGTACGGTGCGTTTCAATCTGCGAAGTCGAACCTTGACGACGTATACTACCGGGTTGTGATCGCTACCACAGTCTGCGCCTGGATATGCCTTGGCGTAAAGCACTGCGTTTCGAAAGCGACTGTTGATTGTAATGTAATCTATTTGATTGAGAGTTCTGTCTGCTGGGTATTTCCATGTCCATAAGCGACGCTTATGATTTTGGAACCATGTGTTCATGATAACCTGGTTGTTGGCTTCGCACCATCTCGCCCACTGTTCCCCTCGTTCGTTGGTCTCTCCTAGTCCGTGTGGTCCCATCACGTGTCCAAAGGCAACATTTCCCACCTTTGCATTCAGATCTCCCATGTCTATGATGATGTCTTGTGATTTGCAGTGCCTTTTCACCTCGTCTAGTTGCTCATAGAATTGTTCTATTTCTGCTTCACTACTTGCTGCTGTTGGAGCGTAAACTTGAATTAGGCTGATATCAAACGGTCTACCTTTCAACTTTACAATCAGAACTCTTTCTGATAGTGTCCAGTAACCTATCAGACTTTTGCTCAATTCCTTGTTAAGAATTACTCCAACTCCTTTTTCGTGGGAGGAGCCGCCAGAATATATCATTTTATACCCATCTAGATCTAACTTTCCGGAGTCAGTTTCACACAAACCAAGTACATTTATTTCCAACCTTTCCATTTCTTGCTTGACATTCACACATTTTCCGGCTTGGTACAGTGTACGGACGTTCCAAATTCCTATTTTTATGGTGTTTCTGATCTGGACAGTAAGTGGATGACGGTCAGGTACCACCTGTCGCACATGGTCTTCCCTACCGAGCAAGGGATCGATTGAGTCAATCCAATTGACGCTGTTGGTGTTGGATATTGTTCTGTGCATTTGCATGATTTTGCTTGGCAGGTTCCAGTGGTGGATTGCCATTGCTTTCCACTGGTGGATGGCCACTAAGTGCCCTCAGCATACCACAATGCGCGTGCAGGTCATGCCTTCGTGCCGTTGGTTCATGAAAAACTCATCCGCCTACTCTGACACTCCCTGTCTTCGTGCGCTTATGTGAGACTTGCACATACTACTAGCAACAGTTGCTAGCTACCCTTATGTCGTTTTGCCCGCCAGCTGAAGCGGTTTACCGGGGTGTGGCCGCTGCCGCGCACAAGCAGCTACGTGGAGCCAGACATGAGAGTCGGGTATCTTTAGGAGACCAGTGGGTCCATCCATCCGAAGGTCAGCTGATGGTTGCCACTGGATGGTACTCCGTCCGACACCCCATACACCCCCAATCATATCTAAAGGCCTTTTTTCGAACTTTACTCTGCAGCAAGGAAGTACTACTAAGGTGCCATTGTTATTGTTAATTTTTGTATCTGCAGTAACGTAAGTTTGTATCTTCCATCTTTTTGAGTAAAATTTGCTATTGGTAGGCAATATAGATTCTGCACGCAATCGGTCTATCCCTTGCGTTTTGTTGTGATCAGGATCTATAGCTAATTTATCTATCCTTTTTATGGGGAAGGGATCTCTTTATTGGTGTGGGTTAATCAAGTTAGTATATGCAATCTTTGGCATCATCTGCACCAAACAATCTCAAACGTTGTGTTGTGGTCTTTACTTGGTTGCTTTTTGTTACAACAGTTATATTAATCTCTTTATTCTAGACAGAGAGCTTTTTCATATGATATCCATGACTTTTATTAATTTTTGAAAGTGTTTGATATTATAGATGTGAGAGCTTTATCATGTCATGAGTTGTAAGCTTTTTCCGAGCTACGTTTTGAGAGACAAGAGAGCTGTTCAGAAAGGTGACACTAAGGATCATGAAATAGCCGAACATTGCTGGACACAGGATCTTACCTTTGACTGGGAAAATAAAAGGATTATAGACAAGAAAATCAACAAAGCAACAAGAAAAATAAGATAATTTCCACTCTCTGCAATGCAGCAATCACATCAACAGTATATCCTGCACCCTTCCAGAAATATGGCTTCCAGCACTAAAGAAAGAAACACGACAAGCACAACATAGGTATAACGCCACTTCCAAAAATAACTCGATCCCTGTCCACACGTACGTCCGCACTACCCAGGGCCCGCGACACCGGGGGGCAAGGAGGGTCATGACCCCTCAATATTTTTCTAATTAATGAAATTTTTTTAAGTCGTAATAAATGTTTGAATTCAATTTTATAAAAGGATAATACACAGGCAAATATTTTCAATTTGATCTTCTATTGAATTCATTACCCCGTTGACATGCTTTCAATTCTTCTTCTTCTTTGCAGGTTCCCAAAGATCAGGGGTCTGCAGCACGAATCTTCCTTCTCCATAGTAGTCTTTCCATTGTCTGTTCATCTCTCACTCCTTTCTTCTCCATGTCTCTCCTGATGGTATCTCGCCATCTCAACCTCTGCCTTCCCCTTGATCTCTTTCCCTTCACTGGCTCTGCCCATGCTTTAAAAATCCAATCCTGCTCCTCTCTTCTTCGAACGTGGCCATACCACCTCAGCCGAGCCTCACGTAACGTTTCTGCAATGGACACTACACCTGCACTAGCTCTTATTTCTTCATTTGTGCATCTCTCCATCAAAGATATGCCCATTATCCACCTCAGCATTCTCATTTCTGTGCGTACAAGCAAGTCCTCCTCATATTTTCGCAGTGCCCAAGTCTCTGCTCCATATAACAGCACAGGCCTTACCACAGTCTTGTATATCTTGACTTTCACTCTTCTTGGGATTCTTCGGTCACACACAACTCCTTTCACTTCCCTCCACTTGTTCCAGCCGCACTTCACCCTTTCCTTTACTTCTTCTTCACATCCTCCTGTATCTTTGACAGTGGACCCCAAGTACCTGAATTTTTCACTTTGCTTCAGTTCTGTCCCATGTCTATCTTTGACTTCTATCCGTTCCTCACCATTCTTTGAGCTTACCATCACTTCTGTCTTACCAGCATTCATTTTCAGTCCCCTTCTCTCCAGTGCACCCTGCCAGCGTCCTAGTCTCTCTTGCAGTGCTTCCTTGGAGTCTGCGGTGATTGTGAGGTCGTCAGCATATAGTAGCTCCCAAAGGTCATCCTGCTGGACTTCTTTGGCGAGCTCGTCCATCACTGTGATAAAAAGGAACGGACTCAGTGCCGATCCTTGATGGAGACCAACTTTGACGGGGAATGGTTCAGAAGTGGCCCCCTGCATTCTCACAGCCGTTCTTGCATCTCTGTACATTTCTTCCACCATCCTCACCATCTTTTCTGGTACTCTTTTGCGCCTGAGTGCCCAAAACACAACATCTCGAGGTACTCTATCATACGCTTTCTCAAGGTCTACAAACCCAAGGTACAGTTGCTGATTCCCCTCCAGCTTCTTTTCCTGAATTTGTCTCACAATGTAGATTGCATCTACCGTTCCTTTTCCCTTCATGAAGCCGAACTGCCTTGCATCAATTTCAACCACGTTCCTGATTCTTTCATCCACAATTCTCTCCATGATCTTCATTGCATGTTCCATTAGCTTTATTCCTCGGTAGCTCCCACACTCAAGATTGTCTCCTTTCTGCTTGTATATGGGTACAATGTAGCTGCTCCGCCAATCATCTGGGATTCTTTCTTCATTCCATATTTTTCTGCATAGGTCTGTGATCCATTTCAATATTATTTAATAATGAGTTCATTCCATTGAAATTATTTCATTTTGTATTCGCATAATAGTATAGCGTTCTAAACAGAAAGTTCTAAATGGAATGTCACGCATAATAGCTGTGGTCACACGAAATGACAGAAAATATTGACAGTAGCAGAAAATGAGTACCAAGCGAGTGACAGTTTTTTTCAAACGAAGTGATAAAAGACAAAACGAAGAAAGTAATGTACAAGAACAAGAAAAAGCTAATGTGGAAGATGAAATAACATCCAGCCTACGTGAAGAGCCATCGTCGTCAAAAAACAGGTCTGAGTAGAAGAAGAAGAAAATAGGGTTCAACAGCAAATAAGTTATGAACGATTTCGACCGCCTTCAGAATTTTTTATGATTGCGGTTGCCGACTTTTGGCATAGGATATAGTCAATTTGATTGAGGACCGGTTTAGTGGCTTTAGAGCTTGTCTCGCGGTTTTTATCAGCCTGTACAGTATGATACCATACAGGATTGTAATCCAGCAGTGATATCATTCGGAGTTAGCTTTCCTAGCTTGGAATTGAAATCACCACAAACGAATAGTTTCCATCTAGATGATATCTTGATGGCTGATGTTAATTCCAAGTAGAATTTTTTTAGTACAGCCGGTGATGCTGATGCACGTTCGCCAGATGGACCGCACGCGTTTACTATTTTTGTTTTGAGAGGAATACCTTTCAGAGTGAGTATGCTAATATCTAGAAAGCATACTCTGTCGCTTATGTATTTGTATTCATAGTTACAGCTCGATAGTCTAGGGCATATTACAAAGCCCATACCGCGAAAAGTGGCTTCTTTTTGTTCCAAAAGGATGATTTTATATCCTGCTGGTGTGGATTTTTCGAAATGTTCTGTTGTTTTTTATTCTTGTATGCAGAGGATGTCAATATTGTATTGGTTGCAATCTTTAACTAGTGTTTAGGGTAAGCGGTGAGACCTCGAACATTCCATGTGCCGATACCAAATACCCATTGTTTTGGTTGTTTTCTTGGATGGTGAGGTGTAGATTTCGTTTCACGAAGGATAGATACTTTTGCAGTGGGTCAGCAATTGGTTTTACAGTGTAACTACTACTCACAGGAGAGACCGCGAGAAGGTTGCCATCTTCCTCTCCCATTTAAAGTCTACTGAGGTTTATGATATCCTTTGTGGTCTAGTAGAATTTCATTTAACAAAATCGCAATATTTGTGCAAGTTAGTGACTTAGATATTCGTTTTTAACATACCCATACGAATATATACAAATATATATATATATATATATATATATATATATAAAAATATGCTCTAAACTAAAACATAAACAAAAAGCTTTGCTTTACTACAAAATATCTCTTGAGGGCTCTTTTTTCTACTTGACACCTTTCACAGCGATATTTGGAGGTATACGTCTTAAAAAACATATTTTAATGCCTGATGCAAATAAGGATGTCCTTAGTTACAGCTTCCTATTGTGAACATTGGGGACGTTGGAACGACAAAGTTTTCCTTCGGTTTTTAGGCAAATAGGGATGCATTATGACTTGTGGTTATGTTAAACATCCAAATTGAAAATTGTTTTTACCCAGTGGTCTGTTTAACGTCCTCTTAGCAGTAGTGACTAATACTAAGAGTTTTTCTGTATCACATTTCTTAGTCCTGAGACCATTAATGCTCCCAAACACTTGGCACTAAACAGCCTAATCTCTTTCAATAGGGAACGTATTATTTCTGTGAAATTAATCAAGTCACATAGCCCCTTAGCTGCGTAAACGTACACCTCTTAGCTCCAAATAGAAATCATATTACCCACCATGACGAACAATTGTAAATTGTATAATTAAAATGTGTAACAAGTTTACAATCCATATAAAAGAGAAATCGTTTTCTTTTTGTGCGTTGTTTTTTATTACCAAATGGCCATAAGGAAAATTAATCTCAACTTTTTAACCTCAACTGTATGTCGCAATAGATTGGGTCATCATCAACTGAAATATTGAATGCAACAAGAAAATGCATAATTTGGGGGGAGAGAATGATATTGGCATTTTCTTACTGTAGCGTTTGCTAAATATTTTTTTATATATATAAAACCGAGGTGCATTGCCAACAGAAGGTCTCGTTAATTATTTTAAAGCCAGTTTTCAGTCCCGGTATAAAGACTACGTTTTCCTCTTCTTCTTCTCCTACTTTTATATACCAAGTTCCTTCAGGATGTCGGTGATCATGTTTTTATTGTGAAGATTAAAATTTGCTTAAAAGCACTACTGAGACTTTTTGGTTAGATACAGAGTTCATATCATTACTTTTAACAAGCTGCATTGTTGNGCATTTTCTTACTGTAGCGTTTGCTAAATATTTTTTTATATATATAAAACCGAGGTGCATTGCCAACAGAAGGTCTCGTTAATTATTTTAAAGCCAGTTTTCAGTCCCGGTATAAAGACTACGTTTTCCTCTTCTTCTTCTCCTACTTTTATATACCAAGTTCCTTCAGGATGTCGGTGATCATGTTTTTATTGTGAAGATTAAAATTTGCTTAAAAGCACTACTGAGACTTTTTGGTTAGATACAGAGTTCATATCATTACTTTTAACAAGCTGCATTGTTGCATTTACTTAAACCAATTTTTTTTTTGCTATCCTCCTAACAATACTTTCTCCAAAAAGCTAATGCGTGGTACTTTGTAATTTGTAGTACTTGTAAACCTATTTGAAAAATGACAATGTATGAAAGTATGAGGAATAGATAAACTAAAAGTGTGCTAGATGTATAAGGAATACTACCAGACTGTATAAATTCCTCAAAAATAAACAATTTGATGTTTTCATAATGACTTACAAAAAAGCAAGTGACTGGGACTCTCTGTTGATTTTTTTAGATTTGCATTGCAAGAAATTGGAGCAAAATTTCTTGCAATGCGAAAAAAGCAAATTTTCGTTGTCACATGTGTGACAGTGACTTAATTTAGAGCTAGTTACTTTCACAGTTGGATGAATAACGAATGAATAGATTGAAAAATGAGGAATTTAATACGGGAAAAAATTAGGATGTAATTAAAAATTTTAATATTAGAGCACTGAGTTATTATGTAAAAATCTACCAGGAGGTGGTGACTTAATGGTTACCTAAAATAATTTCATTACATAGAATTTAAACCAGATGTAAATACAGTGTACAATGAAATATACATTTAAATTTAATATCAATTAATTTGTTTTTGTATCTTACTCTTCAATTCAGGTGGTCCTTCAGAAACATTACAGGATAAAGTGACCAATCATACAGTTATGGTACCACAAATTTTAATTTTTCTGTTCTTTCTTTGCCTTGCAATAAACATAATACGAGATAATTATTTTCTAACGGAAGGAAAAAGATATCCACCATACTGTTTTCGTCTTCCAGTCATTGGAAACATTTACTGCTTGAGATTTCAATTGCATAAAAGGCTCCAAGAACTCTCACGAAAATGGGGTCCTATCATGACAGTCTGGATGGGCTCCAAACCTTTATTTGTTGTGAGCAGTATTACGTACGCTAAAAAACTGTTGAAAGTAGGAACAACATCCCTGTCAGGTCGTCCAAAACGACTACTGGGAGGAATGTACTCTGATGGATATAAAGGATTTATTGTATCAGATTACGGAAGAGAGTACAAAGATCTAAGAAATTTATTACATTCAGCTGTACGGTCATACCTCAACAAGAATCAGCAAATTGAAAACGTTATTACTGAAGAATGTGTTTTGCTCGGCAAAATTATTGACCAGAAAATATGTTCCACCCCTATAGACTTAAGAACTATTATTTTATGTTCAGTAACAAATATTATAACAGGGATTTTATTTGGAGAAAGGTACAGTGTGGATGATATTGAGTTCAATGAATTAAAAGCTGCAAACGAAGATATTTTAAGAGGGATTTCGTTAGCCCCTGTCTACGAAATGTTTCCATTTATTTCCTTATTTCCTGTCGGGCCATTCGAAAGATTTCGGAAAGCAATTTTATGGAGGGATAAGGTAATAAAGAGAAAAATTGAAGAACATGAAAACACTTTGTCAGAGCATTGTATTCGTGATATAACTGAAAGTATGTTGAAATTAGTAATAGCAGGGCAGCAGGTTGGTAAATACAGTTCTGTCTGTAAGGATCAAATAAAGGTGGCGCTATCAGATTTTTATATAGCGGGATCAGAAACATCGGCATTAGTTATTCAATGGGCAATACTATATCTTACAATTTACTCTGACGTTCAAACAAAAGTTCAAGAGGAGCTAGACTCCGTTCTCGGAGAGCGTTCTTTTCTCACTATAGCTGACCAACCTTTCCTGCCATTCACACTTGCCACTATTTATGAGACCATGAGAATAGCGTCACCTGCACCTTTGGGATTGCCTCATGTTGCGAAAGAGGATATCATGATAGACAACTACCATATTAAGAAGGGTAGTACCTTGGTTTTTAATATCTTTGCAATTCACCATGATCCTAAACAATGGATTGATCCCGGTCGATTTTATCCTGACCGCTTTCTAAACAAGGATGGTCATTGCGATAAAACAGACAAAAGTTTTATGCCATTTTCATTGGGAGTTAGAGCTTGTATCGGGCAAAAAATAGCCATGGAAGAAATTCTGCTTATTCTTGGGTTTTTATTAAAATCGTACCGATTTGAAAGAGTTGATAATAAAATTATATATTCTACAGAAGGAGAATTTTCTTCAACTCTGGCCCCAAAGCCATTTAAAGTTAAAATAATGAAGCGCTGTCTGTCGAAAAACTATACATCAATTTGTTGCAAATAACAATATAAAATTTTTAGCAACAAAACCATTTCATAGTGTATAATCTGGAATATATAGGGTGTTTGAAGTTACAAGTTCTATTATGGAGACAATTGAAAAATTGGAAGATTAATTCTGGCTTTGCCTTTCATTTATTGGCTTAGTTTTTTTACGTCAAATAACTTTCAATGTCCAATCTAAATTGCTTTTAAATAATGACATACCACTCCGAGGTGAGATATAAATGTACAATACACAAATTATGGTAAATCGATATGCTGAAGGCATATCTTTTCCATATCTTGTCAGCATCATTTAGGCTAGGAATCATGTTTATGACTTAAAAAGATAACATATAACTTCGGTTTTTTACATTGAGGTTGATGGATAAATTCTGCGTATAGTTTACGTTAGTACTGGATTGTTATCATACGACTTTTTTAGCACAATATAATATCTATACTTTTTAACATACAGGCCTGCTACTCTTGACCAGTGGAAAAATCAGGCACACTGCAACTTCCAATGACTCTTATTCAACTTAAGCCAATTTTCATCAGTTTTTACAATTAGGTCCTTTCTAAACATATTAGCAAATTTAAGTTATTACCTTTAACTGCTATGGATTTACAGTCGGGCTTTCAACAGATAAGTCAGATACGATCTTGTCCTCTTAACAACGGATGCTCAGTTATTTTTAGTCATTGCTCTCTGTGTTTTCTACAATGACATTAATTTTCAGCAGACCAGGTTTTGTTTCTCAGTTTCTTAATCTTGTGTAATTTGGTTGCAAAGGTTGTTAGATACTTCCCTGAAACATGATTGTATAGAAATGGGATTGAGAACAAAACAAAAGAAATGTGAAAACTTTACGTCCCGATGTGATGTAAAGTACGGAGCCTATTCGTTCTCAAGATTCATTAACAGAGCAAAATAATACGTCCAGTAATTCAAGTGGAAACTCTTGCGTTAATTGAGTTTAGAAGTAACAACAGTTTAAGGCCACAATTGTAATTTGGCTGCGAATGCAGCGAAAATGTTTGAAAATTTTGAAAGAAATCTAATTACTCTTACTTTGCCTTCATTTAATTAATTCCGAACAATAATAATTATTCATCGCATGTTATTGTGTGAAATAGGAATAATATTTTTTAACAAGTGATAAAAACTTCAATTATCTGTTATTTTTGAATTTCGTCTTCATTTTGTTTTTCCTGGCTTGCAACAAATTTTATAAGTACAATTTGATGTTTGCAGTGCACGGATATTATTCTCTGAATGTTAATGCCTGATACCATTTTTCTCATGGTTAATATTAATGTAACATGTCTTACGTGTTTGGTTTTCACACTGTTCTTGATTTTCTACCTTTTCATAATGTAGCTATGAGGCTTCTCTTTAAATTTTCGTGAAATTAAACTAAGCAATTTATTATTAGATATACTTTCGGTATATTTCACCTAAAGCTTATTTTATAAGTTTGATGTGGTTTTCTCTCGTCTTGCAGCTTGACTTTTGCAAAAATAATTTATTGCAGATTTTTTGCTATTTCATTTGACAGAAAATATTAATTTTGTTATATTTTTTTGTCTTAGTGTGCACCTTATTGGCTTAGGGGCAAAATTTTCTAATATTTAGTATTTCATATGTTTGTATTACAGATAACAAAACCTGGTATACGCATCGTTTATTATATATGCTGCTTTTAGAAATTGAAATGATCCATGCAAATGCAAATTGTGCTTTAACAAAATTTACAACATATAAAAAAATTTCATGTTTCAAGAAACATTTTTCATGTTTTGTGTAATAATACAGTTACATTTTAGTTTTTTGACCATCAAATATATTTTTAAGATATCAACAAAGATATCTTTTAAATTGTCTAAATTGACCAATATACAGCACCAAAATGCTTCAATTTTCATATTTCTTACTGAGCTCTTATGTCTTGTTGAAAAATATCGTACACATCCTGTTCAACATGGATAAATATTGAGTGGTAAAAGCCAGCGTTGAATCGGCTATATATATTAGCTAAACATATACACAAAAAAGTGTTTTGTTTGTTGGAATAAGCCAGATGTAAGCTGGTAGTAATTTGGAGCAAATGAAAACCAAAGGCTTGGGTAAAACGTCATGATTTTCGGAATGCTAGCTACTTTATCCATAAATATAAGTAAACAAAATAGCCCTTTAACAATCCACAGTTCTAAATTTACCTTAACAATTGCTCCGAGCATAGGGTGACCTCATCAGAAAAGTAAACGTTCAAGTAAACATTCATTTTCATGCAGTAAAACAATGTAAATCAGGCTTCAGAAGTATTAAGGAGTTTCAATCGAATTTTGGTCTTTTGCAGAGTTAAATCCAGCGGAGAGTGCATTTTTTGCTTCTCTAATAGCATCAATACAAGTAGTTTTCCAAGATTTGTTAAATACTGTTATTGAAAAAGTTATAACTAAGGGGTTTATCACTAAATGCTAAGAAAACATATAGTTTTGTTGCATCCAAGAAGACAATTACACCCATATGGAAACTCTTTATTGGCGGAAAGGAAATAAAACAAGTGAACTAATTTAACTAACTCGTGGTATAAATACACCTTATTTAAGATCCACAGCAGGAGTAAAAATTAGAAAAGTTATAGCTAAAGATGCTTTTAGTAGAGGTGCTACTAGCTTGAAGAACAAAAAATTGTCATTTGAAACAAGACAAAGCTCTTTACAATGCTACATTTACTCCATTATGCTATACGTCTATGAAACGTAGAATCTGGATTTCAATTTAAGGTGAAAATGTCAAAGTGTAGAATGTGGTTTCTGCGTAAAATGCTCCAATAACATGGCTAGGTAGATTAGCTAATGAAGACGTATTGAGGAAAGAAAACACCACACAGAATAAACTTTAAGAAGACAGATGAAATTTCTATGGCACATTCTGAGAAGAAACAGTTTGGCGGAATTAAGTACACCAGGATGGATGCCTGGAAGAAAAGGGAAGAGGTAGGCCAGGACAACAACTGCTTGATAACACCAAAAGATGGAATAGTATATAACATGTAGAGAATAACTTAGCATTGGACAGAAAAAAGTGGAGCAAACTGATAGTGGAAATTATTAAAGGATGGTGCACGATGATGATTATGATGATAATGGCGGCGAGTCACACTGGGGGAAGTAGCTTAGACTCTCCTTTAAATGACTGTAACATTGATAGTTTCCTGCTTGCAGCTTTAAATATTATATATTTTTTATCATGCCAACATCTCATCTGCTTGTTGATCTGGCACTTAAATTGTGTATAATACTTGTCTAGTTTTGAAAAATTTGGAGTACGTCAAACTTAATCTCATTTTGTATTTATTCTGTTCCAAAAATGTTAGTTCGAGATCGTTTGAATATATATCGATAACATATGTTATTTTCGTTTTTTGAATTTGAATTTACGTTTAATTTGTATGTCGAAAAATCATTTGCAAAAAATGTTAAACCTCTTGATATTATATCTTTGTATGCAAAGAAACTTTTATGGTGTGTTAACATTTTGACCTGAAATATATATTTCCAACCTCTTCTATTTCTCTTTGTAGTATAATACGTGATTTCATCATATTTTGATCCTCCCCAATCTTATCATCACTGGTCAAATCGAGATAGAAGAAAATGTAGAAATTTTCATGCTCTCAACTTCATGCCTTTTTCATGCCAACTACAAACCAGCCAAAATGTTAACTTTCATGTTAAGGTTAGATAAGGCTTAATGGAGGTAAGGACTGGGTAATGGAAGACACGCTCTTTTTTAGTTGTACCAGTAGACAATAGTAGCAGTAAATGTGGAAAAGAAAAAAAAAGATCACAACACCTTTTAAATTCAATCGTCCAAATTGCAAGAAACTTCCACTTGCATTTTATAAATCAACTAGGCAACGAGGTAAAGAGTCTGAGATATCTGTATGAAGAAGCAAAACAAATGACTGCGCACTCTGATTATACAACAGTAATATACTTTTGTTATGATGTCAATAACAAAAGTAATAATTGTTATGCAGCTGTATTGTATGATGTTTTGTGTGTGCTCTATGATGTGAAAGTCTGAACATTTTAAAGTCCTAATGAAGTACATTAATTGGCCACGCACACATTTCTGTTCACCTGCATACACACATATACGCACTTATTAACATCCGTTATTTTAAGAAAGAAATTCTATTGCATATTTAACCAAATATTTTGCTATAATTGCCAATTTAGAGTCAACAAAACTATGCAGTTTCAAAACCAATGATAAAAAACATAAAAAAATCTAATGAAATTAAGAGATTGCCTAATGACCTAAAAACAGGTGGTGCAGTCTGAAAACAAGTAAAAGATTTAAATGAATGAAAAACGTAATCAGATTTAGGAGATGTAGAAGGGAGACAAAATATTTGTTCCTTTATCTGTACCTGAATCCCGGCCAACTTTTCCGTCCATTCAATTCAAACATTCTAAAATTTCAAAATGGTAATTCATGAAACTGCACTTTAAGGTTTCTACTTGTCAGTGTTGCATTAGGGTTGGAACACGGATGTCAAATGCATTTCATTTGCTGACTTCGAGCAAAACCCAAAGGCCGGTAGTTTCAAGAATCATAGTAATATTTCAATTTTGAGATATCAGAATGTACAAAGTTCCTAGAGTTACATGGAAGTTGAATCTGGGAATGTCAAAATCTGTAAGTTATGTCTGACTGTACTGCCCTATGAAACAATATGTAAAATGCTTTTAGAAGTCCAATGACGACCCATGTTCCGATATTTAGCAAATGATATGTTCTTTTTGAGAACATAGTATACATGTCCTTACTTTTGAATTTGACAACATAGTGATATTCAAATTTGGAAATATCAGAATTAAGAAGACTCTCAGAGTTACATGGTGATATAGATAAAAGTACAGGTCTATAAACCACCATTAAGTGGACTGTCTTAGGGAGCAATTACTAAATTGTTTTTGAAGTCTACTGACAAACTATTTTTTCTTGATGAGCAAATGATATGCTCGTATTGAGAATGGATTATACATACTCTTACTTTTCAATATGACAACGTAGAGCTCAAGATCTGTAAATATGAACTAGCTCCTGCTATGAAATTAAATTGATATGGTAAATCTTTCTTCATCTTCAATGCGGTTATCATCCATGAACCTTAGATAATTAGAAAGAACATTGGATGACATGGCCATTTCTATGACGACAACAACAACTGATCATTTTAAGACAACTCTTTATAAATTATTCATATATCTTTAATGAGGGTCAATAAAAATTGAAAAAATATTCTACCACTAATATAAATTTCTCTACAAAGGTGACCTATTTTATTCAATAACATAGAGTTAAGGAAACCCTCAGATAATTTAGATACAGTGAAATTGCCTTTGGATTTGATAAAAACTAACTGTTTGATTCTTATACTTTGAAAAAACAATGCTTGTGGTCAGACTTGGAGGGCTTTTTCCACTTTATAAAAAAAACGATATGTTGGTCATGTCCAAATGTAAAAAAGGGACGAAGAATAGTACATTTAATGATTTATAAAGAGACTTACTTTCCGGTAAGTATCTAATCAGTTGTTTTATTGCCTTGTTAAAAAAATTATGTTAGGCTGTACAATTAAACGCTTAGGTCTGTGTGAGTTGCAAATTCATTATTTTTATGCCTTTCAAATGTAACAATAATATTTCTTTTTATGAAAACAAACAGAAATGGAAAAGGTAGTGGTCAAGATGATACCAATAACTGTTCTTATTGTAATTATAGTTGGGTTTTTTTCATAGGAAGAGTATGTGTTTTTAGTGTTATACTGCCTATATGATTTTAATTTAATTTATTGCTGAAATACCTCCCGAAAATAAGAAAGGCCTTCCTAAATTTTTATAAACAGGAGTAAACATAAGATATAAATAAAACTAAATTATGTTTGGGCGTATAAAGAATCTGACCAAGAATCACAATGCATAAAAATATCATATCTATCTCACCTTTACTTCCTTTCGTTTTGTTAAAAAAAGCAATGACCTTTTTTAAATGTATAATAAAAACATGATAAACAACTGGGCCTGTTAAGGATTCATTAGATATTCTCCCATACTTACTTCGAAAAGAATAAATTTTTGTTTCTTTTGCAACTTTCATTTCATTTCATTTTTATGCACATTAGAAAAATACTCAGACACAAACTTTATGTAAGAATCCATGACCAAGATTATATTATTTATTGATTTGGGCCTTCAATATTAAAATTCTGATCGATAGCAACCAAACTACAAAAATCAACAAGAGATCAATATGGTTTTGAAGCAGAAATCGAATTTTTCATTATGTACAGTGCTATTTAGAAAATTTCTGTTGGGAAAGCATTTCATTCAATCTCAAAGTTAGTTTCAGTTTCTGGCTGTATTTTGCCTTGTAGTTTCTTTGTTAGTTTCTTTAAGCAATATAACGATTTATTTGAACTATTATGTCAATTTTGAGATATAAACTATTATTTGTTAAAAGTTTATAGCTCAAATTTTACTATAAAATGTTTAAATATCTATCAATTATTATTTTATGAAGGTAGTTTGAAAGACACTATCATTGTCTGAAATATAATTGTTAAGTCTGTTATTATTTCACTCTCAAGAAAAGTTACCTTTTAATACATTAAAAAACGATATTGTACTCTTCAGTTATTTCACCGATATTAAAAAACATCGGTGAAATAACTGAAGGAAACAACCGAGTATTATTTTTGACAAACTATGTCTTTGTTGTAGTGTTTTCTTCTTTGTGATCATTTACCAAACTTCAAATTTACATTGAAATAAAATACATTCTCTTTACGTCGAGCCCATTTTTGTGTTTTTTATACTTTAAACCAATGTCTTGTTCTCCTTAAAGCTTTTCTTAATAATTGTTTTAGTCCTAATCGATAAATCGAGCCCCCTATAGCTGGAACATTTACTTTCTTAAAATATTTTATTATGGTTGAGACTGTTTCTTCGGACCTGTTAATCCGATTTGGGGAACTCTAAATCATTTTTCATTCAGATTCAAAAATTAGAAATTACTTGATATTAGTTTCATTTTAGCAAAGCATGCCTGATATCCCCTCAGAATCAAACCTCTCTACTAATCATCTTTTAAACTAAAAAAATAAACGAAGTCTTAGTGCAGTCGAATTCGCACTTTTTGGAAGCCTACTCGGAAAAGGCACTGTATCTCAGAAACTAATGTTACGCAGCGGTTATGGATAACAAACTTGACAGACTGGTCTAGATTCCACAAATCATCATGAAGATATATTACCGTGCTTTTCGTTTACCGAAATTATCGCGCTCTTTTAAGAGCATCTAGCACTTGTCTCCGATTATCTCCATCGAGAAATAGGATTGGACGCATGTCCCTCTATTGAAATAATTATTTAGTGAACTTGATTGATATATATTATAACGGTTGTTTCATCACTTGTTATTGGTTTCTTTCCTGCATTGTCGCATGCTTATATTTTGAGTACTTTTCCAATGTTAACTACATCATGTTATTTGATATTTGATACAGTAGTTAGTCAAGGTATTTACTCTGAAATAAGCTAATGCTATTTTGATTCCTTATATCTATATTTTTATCATACAAACATACATGACTTTATTCTTTCTAAATATTTGTATTATAATAACATGCTTACATCATTATTTGTAGTATGAATGAATAATAATCTATTAAAATAAGAGTTGTTCATTTAAATCTAAGCCATTTTATTTCTCTACAAACTTCTGAAGAACACTGAACACCAGCATCTTGTAATTTCCTTTTCTATCATCGTCAACATCCTCAACATTTAACTTGCAAGGCACTACCTTAATCAATGAGAGGATTTTTTGGAAATCAGAAATGTTATTTATAGTTTACATGTAAAGATCATTTTTGAGAAGACTAACCTGTATAAATATTCGTTAAAAACAAATAGTGAATTACAATAAAAATAATTACGTTTTCGATCAGCCAGTTTGTTCTTTGGGTAGAATACATGACACTCAATTTCAGAGATGTTGAATGGAGCCAACTGTTAGGTGTTCTCTTCTCCCCACTATTCTGTAATGAAAATGTAAAGAAGTAAAGAACATTAAACCTTCCAGCCCACAAAACTACGAGACAATTTTTTTCTTGTTATTTCAAAGGCCATCGTGACTTGAAATGTTGGGGACATTCTTGTTTTTTCACTTACGAATAATCTATTTTATTCATCCTATAAACTACGGCATTTGAATTTTGATATGTGAATGTATTCTCCGTCAGTGCAGTGGGTAATGCGTTACCGTTCCAGAGGAAACTTGGAAAATTTGGGCTTACATAAAAAGACCTTGTTTTCTTTTTGTCCATTAAATAAGACGTTAAGGCTTAAATAAGAAAAAGACATTAAGAAACAGCTATCAAAAGTATTACGTTTTCTCATAGACTGTTTATAGTTTGGGATATATCTTGGGTTGTGCTAAACTTGAGGAGCACTTATAGTTTAAATCCATTGGATTCAAATTTTTATTTTTTTTTAGTTTTAACGTCATTTTTTCCCCAGCAATTGGGGCTCAGACGGTGCCCTTCAGAGGGACTTTGATTTGGCAGTGAGGAATTTCTTGGCCAGATGCCCTTCCTGACGCCAACCAATGGCTTTTTTTTAATCCATTGGATTCAAATATTTTATAATATTTGCCGGTTTATCTTCATAATGCCTGTCAGAGGACACGTATTGTCTTTAACGTCACAGACATTTATTTTCCTCACTTTTTTTCAATACTTGTTACGTTAATAGTTCTAAATCACCTTGACCTAAAAGCAAGAAATAAATGTCCAATACTCAGCAATTCTCAGCCTACTTTACCCTATCCAGTTCTCTGATCCCCGTGATTTTCAGTATTTATTCCCTTGTTCGAATTTTAATACATTCAGATTCTTAACTGAAATTTTCCAGTTTTATAATTTGTTTTGAATTTCCAAGCCTTATAGTCGTCTGGGCGTATTTCTGTCACCATATACTCTTCGAGTTGTACCTTCTCGAGGAAAAAAAAATTTTGCTAGATTTCATAATGTAGTTTAATAATTTGTCCTGATTTTTGGTTAAATATGCAGTTAAATTTCTTCATCCCACGATATTTTATCCAGTGCAGCTACATTCCAAAAGTACAAGAACCTATAAAGACTTTCATATTTTGTTGCCATTTTTAATTGGAAAACAGGGTCACAATAATTAGTAAATATTTCGACTTAATGTACTCCTAAATTTTATTACACCAAATAGTTTTGTAGAATATATATTATATGATAAAACGTATCAGATCATACTAACACACACATATAGTACAATGCTGCAGTAGTAAAATTAAAGATGTGTGCGCATCGAACTGGATTCGCACCAGTACATACAGCTACCATGACCACATGCTTTTTCAACTAAGCTGTTGGCGCGCAATCTTAACCAGGGCATATATAAAACCATTTTTTTCACATACTATTTCCCCAATACTAAACATAGCTTTACATTTTACCATGTACAATGTCGGATTTCATTGCAAACAGATCTGGGTTTTTTCATTAGGTGAAAAAAGACACACTCTTTAGGTGCCAAAAGGCTTTTCCCAATGTCGAATTTATCACTGTGCAGCTTAACTAGGCTCCACAAAAAGATTTAATCTTTACATTTAGATCTTACTTTACCTAGTTACTTTCAGACAAAATGTCAGTCTGCAATTGCAAACCACATAAATAAAATTTAGATCAGTCCTTTCTAGGAGTTTCTCTTCCTGCCTGCTGCCAGTTACTTGTAGCAATTTAATTGATTTTTCATTTGTTCCCAGTTTGACTCTTTCATCTACCATTAGTTGATCTCCATTTCTTGACCTTTATATAGCTTTATGACGATTGAAATTTCTTATGTATCCAGTGATACCCATTACTCATCATCACCATTTGTCCTTTGCTTAACTCTTGGAATTCTTAGAGTCCCTCCTTCACCAAGCTGGTAAGCAGAACTTGAACTCAAGCTTTGTCTTGAATTTCATCTTTGTCTTGAATTTGGATCTGTGATGCGCTTATCTACATAATTGTTTTGCAATTTTCTCAAAGATTTTTTAATGGATTTTGATGTCAGTTAGGACTAACACTTATTTTTCTAATGAGTTGGGTTTTTTCTAGTCTTGTGGCAAGTTCAATATATTTGAAATGTTGGGAAATCAAAAAGGTAGACAGAGAGGTTGTTTTTGTTTTCCTCAGCAAATAATTTTTTTTTAAAAAGTTCCAAGCTACATTTTCTCTTGGATCATATTAATCCTTCTTTGGGACATTCTTTCTCTTACAACTATTGCGAATAATTCTTCCCAAAATAGATACTAGACAGATTTTTTTTCAAGGACCTACCTGATATCCAAGAGGCATGCTGGAATGAAATATAGCAATCAAATTTCCTCACAACATTCCAAAGTGCAAATTTTTAGGAAGTCTGATTTTCTAATTTGTTGATAAGTGTTTCAATTCAACCCATTTTTTGCTGATGGGAAATCATGTTAGCCAAATGATTGTGTTGTTGGTGTTGTTGTAAAAGCTGATGATGATTTTGTGTATTAGGTATGTAAATTCTGTGAAATTAGATAGTTACTTTTTCTACTTTAATTCTTGACTCACAGCTCATTATTCCGCTCAGTTGTGTTAAATGTCATTGTAACAGTCTTTATTTATTAATTTATTTTTTTATTTTTTTAATAATCTTTTTACAGAATAAAATTTGATCGAAAACATTTATAACTTGTTCCATTTCATTCAAACCGTTAAACATTACGATATTATCATCTACTTAAATAATAAAAAATAAAGGATCGAAACCATATATTATCTTTATCTTGCATTATGGTTTAACCTGTTATTGGTACCTAAAAGCTATATTTTATTTCTGTAATGAGGAGTTAAGCATATCGTCCGAAGAGCGAATAAAAATTACATTTCTGGTTACCTCAAACCTCAAAAAAGAATGAGAGCTTTCATCGTTCCTTTGATGTTCCCTGTCAGTTCTATGCTTCAAAATAATCATTTTTAATGAGAAGTTTGTGCTTAATTTTGTTCTGATACAGTTCTACATTCTTTTTTTATTGTTATTTGTTGTTAGTTCATATTTCGTGTTCTGAGGTTTTTCCATTAATTGTTCTTGTTTGTACCATTTGTGCGTTCATGTCAGCTCAAACTATGAGCTAAATACATGGATATTATTGGATTTATTTACTCTTTCACTTCAAATTTTATGTCATGGACATACGTGTTTCTGTACCTTAAATTTTTTTCCTATTTGTAATTTTACTGGAAAAATAAATCGTCTAAATTTTTATGTTTTGCATTTTATACTCTGCTATGTTTCTTGTCATTTTGCATAAAAATTTCTTGTCTAGGAATTCTTGATCACAATGCTATTTAAAAAAATCGGGACTCTATTAATTACTGACTCCATTTGATAATAAACAAGCAAAGCTAATTAAGCACCTGAAGAAAATATAATTTATCACATTTCCTGAAGAACCACAAAAAAGCTGTTTTATGTAAAGATTATTCAGGGGGGTTTGTTCCAAACCAAAATATATTTTTAATAAACAAAACAAATTGAGTCAAACTACCAAAGAATAGCGGGTTATCTGAACTCATAGCCAAAGATAATTTAGAAACACATGTTTAGTGGCCAGGCCGCTGCTTAATTTAAACGTCGGACACAAACAAACTGAAGTGTACTCCATTCATTATCCTTGTTTTGCAGAATAGCTGCAGTAAACATCTGAACATTAGGAAGACCAAACACTCTTTGTTTTCTTTGTCACTCGGACCTGATCTTTTTCTTCAGGAATAACCATACTATCCTTTTTTGTGGCATTTCAAAATTCTTTGAGCAGAAAACACCGCCAGTGTCTGCGTGTAAAATTTGGTAGTAATTATCGTCAGCAATATACATCAGTATCAAAGCAATTATTAGCTATATATATATATATATATATATATATATATATATATATATATATATATATATATATATGTAGCTGACGATTATGAAAAACATGAAACTGGCAATTCTAAATTAAGTTTCGTTGATTGTTTTGTCGTTCACCACATCATAGCTCTAATGTTCTTATATCATTAGCTATATATCTATCTATATATGGTAATACGTAGTGTGCATTGTAGTGTTCGATGTTGAATGTTGGCATTTAGCTAAAAAACTGAAAATTGAAGCCAGAAAAAAATATNTATCAAAGCAATTATTAGCTATATATATATATATATATATATATATGTAGCTGACGATTATGAAAAACATGAAACTGGCAATTCTAAATTAAGTTTCGTTGATTGTTTTGTCGTTCACCACATCATAGCTCTAATGTTCTTATATCATTAGCTATATATCTATCTATATATGGTAATACGTAGTGTGCATTGTAGTGTTCGATGTTGAATGTTGGCATTTAGCTAAAAAACTGAAAATTGAAGCCAGAAAAAAATATATTAATAATATATAAAAAGAGGTAAAACCAATTCATCATAACACCCCTTTTTATAGTCAGTCACATTCCGTTCTTCATTCAGGAGTTCTTGGTTCTAGTGTATGTACCAAAGTGTAACAACAATACATAACATAGTTACAGGACATAAGTAAAAGAACTTTGGATAGCCCTATAACAAGACATCTGCTTTAAAAATGGTCATTAAAATACCATCATGGAGAGATATCAAAGCATATTAGCATAAAAATGAGTTTGAATATTATTGAAGTACACATATGGATTATATCTTAAATTTGATGTCATACCACCCTAAAATCAACATGGAAACAGGTTTGAAGAGAGCATATACGAAATGGCACGTCAGTTTAGAAACAGCATCTGCAAAAGCAAGTATCCCTCAATAAAAAAGGCACTGAAAAACTTAACTGGAATAAAAGCTGAAACCGTGATGGTCTTGAAACATGCATGTAAATCACTTTTATTCAGCATCATTGATGTTTGACTGAAAAAGGGAAGCAAATACACATTTGATGTAATATTGGTAAGGGATGGTGAGGTTGAGATGTACAAACTTGATGAAATTTTTATGCTGAAATACTATTTTCTGTCATACAGAAAGACTTAATTGAGTTGCATATAGATGAAGAGCTTGCTACTGTAACTGATAAAATTGCCAATTTTGTAATTGACTTCCTAAAATCGAACTCTCAAGCTAAGACCCAATTATATGTCAACCAGTTTAATTATTTATTGATGAACATAACATATTCAGACGCAGAACACAAGGCATGGAAGTGTCTATATTCGAATCAAGTAACAAACCGGTATTATTACCCCAACAAAATTTGTATTCTGAGTTAATTGTTCTTGATTGTCATAATAAGATTTTTCATAATGGTACCAGAGAAACATTCAATTTGATTAGACAGGAATGTAGGATCATTCTGGCAAGAAGGGAGGATCAAAGGTAGCTTTCGTTATTGTATTCTATGCAAAAAATAGTAGGTCTACTATACAAGACAACTCTTCTGTATTTCAGTTGTGACAACAGTTCGCCCTTTACACACGTCGGGTTCGATTTGGCTGGTCCATTGATTCTGTTAAAAAAAGTTAAGTCGAAACATTATCTTTCTTTATTCACGTGCCTTAGCACAGGGTAGTTCACTTGGAGCATGTGGAGGCATTTGATGTGGAAAAAACTATTCGAACGTTTCGACGATTTTATTCAGGTTAAGACGTACCGGCCAATATTTTTAGAACTGTCCGAAAACAGTTAAAGTAGCAACAGGGAAACCGTCGATTCCCTTTGAAAATCTATCTATTTACGTGTCATTGAATTGCAAGGAACCTCTTGGTGGATGAAACAGGGTTTCAGCAAAAAAAAGTTTGATTACAGCAGATGTGCATGTTTTCTGTTTGATCCTACTGTGGGGAAATAAATTTTGCTAGGATTTTTAACACTGCATTAAAACCCAAGGATTATGTAGAATGACACTAAAAATCCAGATTTCATTTTCAGGTAAAGAATATTTATTCTTAGACATATTTTCCTAAGCATTTAATCAAAGGGTAAAGAGTGAGACAAAACATTTCATTTCCTTTTTGTAGAAGAAAAAATAGGAGCCTATTGGGTAGGTATTTGTAAAGACAGGTAAGTAAAACTTGATATGTGACGGGTGTTGGATCTCCAATGCACTTGTTAGCAAACCTTCTTGTAAGCTAGTTTCCACGGTAAAAGTGAAAAGATTAAGATATTATCCCGCTTTATTCATATAATAAGGTAGAATGACACTTGAAATAAATTTTTTAAATATTACACCCAGAGAGAAGAAATCTTAAAAAAATTAAAAATCATATAATGGTTCATTTTTACCAAAGGCCAAGTACATTTTTAACAAGTTCAAATAAGGAGATGTATGAAAATATCCAATACGCCAAAACTTCAGCGAAACTTTGGGTACTCAAAAACCAATAGGGGCTACTTCCTGAGTTGAAATAAAGGGAGTTAGAATTTAATTGGCTCTTTTCAGATTAACTTCCTACCTACCGCATTAAATATAAACTATTTAAACTATTTTACATTTTTGGGATCCTTTCTAACCGTTATTATTAAATCCCACAGTAGACCTGACTTTTAATTATTTCTTAGAAGTGGCTATCTGGGACACTGACTGCCTATTGAAAGAGGTAAAAATACCCTTGTTCAAAAAGTAAATTGAAAGCCATAAAGCTCGACAAAATAATCTGGACTAAATGGGTTAGATGCTAGATAACAACAAAATCGTCATGGATGGATGAGCGATGAAATACTATTAGAAAGGGCAGAAGCTTACACGAGGCTGAGCACAACGATTACGAAGTGTCAAATGTCATTTGTTGCTCATATATATGGAAAGGGTAAAACTGGAACACTTGGTCAATATAGGACAGTTTGAAGAAAAGAGAGCACATCCCAGACCAAGGCAAGGTTGGATTACTAGGTTTGAAAAGACCAATGGTTCACTTTTTGGACAGATTAAAAAATATATTATTCAAAGTACAAAGGAAAGGGAAAGTGGGGACACCGTGATCGTTGAGGTCAGTAGACAATGAAAACTAATATATATTTTGTTTTTCCTATTAACAGCTTCTCAAAGAAACAAATTTTTATTATTTATTGTATTTAAATCACTGAGGTAAATCAAAGTCAACGGGAAAATCTGATCTGAATATTCACAAATAAAAAATACTTCTTGTTTTTTGCAGATAAGAATTTGACGAGGAGTCTGACTGAATATTCAGACAAAAAACTACAGCAACATGGAGCTATGTCACATAATGTTCCTTTTAAAGTTTGGTATTTTTTTAATTTGTAAGTAAAATTGATATGCTTTTAACTTTCGAAATACATTTGTAAATACAATCTTTTTGAAATGTTATNGGCAGATACGTTTGTTGGACTATAGCAGGAGATTATGGTGGTTTCCGGATTGCCGTTGAAATTTGCAATAACTACTCTTGGGCTAATCTTCTCGATTTTGTTTAGAGATTTGATCGCATTTGGACTGAGGAGCATGCCAACACCACCTACGGTTGCATTCATATTGTTTTTCGTGGCAGAACTGGTGACAAGGGTCCAGCCTTTCCCAACATCTTTGTATTCTAATTCGTTCGTATCATGAAATATACGGTGTTCTTGGATGCATACGACATCAATTTTCCATTTTATTGAGTTGACAACAAGTTCGGGGATCTGATTAATGGTGTTGAGTGTGCGTACATTAAATGTTGAAATGATGATGGTATTTTTGCATTTCATCAGGTTTGATTTTTGGGTCTCTAGTTGCTTTTCGAACTCCGCCGGAGAATCCTGAACAGCGGTAGAACGCGCTCCTTGGTGAACCGCGCGACGAGCGATGCGGGATGAATGTCTGGGGAGTTGTGTAGTCATAAAAAAAGTCTTTCGATAGCTGATATACTGACTGCGCTCGCTACTTCTACAGCCAGTTGAAACAGTTATAACTTGTCGAAAGCTGCTTCCAGACACAGAGGTCATAACTACCATATTGCCGCCAGATTCTGGAACAGTCGCGCCATGGGTTTGGTTCTTTGCACTAGTTTTGTCTGGTTTCTCCCCTTCGACCTGTCTGGCATGGTTAAACCTACCAGGAACTAAAGTTCCCGCCAGCATAGCTCTCCGGATCGTAAAAACACGCAAGCCACTCCACCACGTCAAGGTTTAGTGCAAGGAGTGTTCCTACCTACCGCATTAAATATAAACTATTTAAACTATTTTACATTTTTGGGATCCTTTCTACCCGTTATTATTAAATCCCACAGTAGACCTGACTTTTTATTATTTCTTAGAAGTGGCTATCTGGGACACTGACTGCCTATTGAAAGAGGTAAAAATACCCTTGTTCAAAAAGTAAATCGAAAGCCATAAAGCTCGACAAAATAATCTGGACTAAATGGGTTAGATGCTAGATAACAACAAAATCGTCATGGATGGATGAGCGATGAAATACTATTAGAAAGGGCAGAAGCTTACACGAGGCTGAGCACAACGATTACGAAGTGTCAAATGTCATTTGTTGCTCATATATATGGAAAGGGTAAAACTGGAACACTTGGTCAATATAGGACAGTTTGAAGAAAAGAGAGCACATCCCAGACCAAGGCAAGGTTGGATTACTAGGTTTGAAAAGACCAATGGTTCACTTTTTGGACAGATTAAAAAATATATTATTCAAAGTACAAAGGAAAGGGAAAGTGGGGACACCATGATCGTTGACGTCAGTAGACAATGAAAACTAATATATATTTTGTTTTTCCTATTAACAGCTTCTCAAAGAAACAAATTTTTATTATTTATTGTATTTAAATCACTGAGGTAAATCAAAGTCAACGGGAAAATCTGATCTGAATATTCACAAATAAAAAATACTTCTTGTTTTTTGCAGATAAGAATTTGACGAGGAGTCTGACTGAATATTCAGACAAAAAACTACAGCAACATGGAGCTATGTCACATAATGTTCCTTTTAAAGTTTGGTATTTTTTTAATTTGTAAGTAAAATTGATATGCTTTTAACTTTCGAAATACATTTGTAAATACAATCTTTTTGAAATGTTATACTGGATAACTGAGTAACAATTAATAAATTTTAAGGAAAAATACACTAAAGTATGTTAAAGAGGTGCGCTTGGTAAACTGGTAAACTATGAGTTTAAATATTAAATATATTTTCTTTCCTAATGTTAAACTAAGGAGTGTGTAAAACAATACAACAATTGCATGTTACATACTCTTTAAAACCAGATACCATTGAAGCAGTCAAATTTTATAACGTAACAGATTTTTGACGTATTTTGAAAGTGTTCTTGAATAGACTACTTGTAATTCAAACCATGAGTTATGCACAAAGACCATAACAGAGCGTCACCAGATGTCTATGATCTGGATTCACTTGTCTGCAATGTCCCATGTTTAGACAGAATACATTTTACATATTTAGGTAGACTATATTTGAAATGTTTAGATAAATTATTTTACATGATAAAATGAAATATAGTTTTCGTTTTTGGATAGGACATGCTTTGTATGTTTGAGTAGAATGTATTTGATATATTTGGATGGAATATATCTTACATGTATACAATTATGCATTTATATTGTCTGGCTTAAATATACATTGCCAAATTTAATTCCTGCTGCCGATAGATTGTCATTGTGAAAATGCCCTCTGGGTTACACGATGAAAAATCTCTCTTTAGTGTTGCACGTCTCTTTCAAGGATTGAGAATTCACGTCGTGCTCTTTCATTTGGTAGTTTATAGTTGAGTTGATACTTAAGTTAAACTTACACTAAAACTAACTCTAAATATTACTCGCTACTTTTCCAAGAATGTTCCAAAGTGTTGATGGCATGTGTGAACGTTTCATCATAACACAGCACCTTTTTGTTTGAGAGTCATTTTGCACGCCTTCTTAAAGCTGTAAATAATACCACAGCTCTTTCTGCCTTTCCCCTTCCCAAAAATCTTTAGTTGCCATTTTGAGAGGTAATATTATTTTAGCTGTAAATCTTTTAGGGTTAAAATCAATTTCTAACTTTTTTCCCTACCTCTAATCAAACATTCACAGCTCAGCTTGGCTTTTGCAGCAATTATAGTCTGATCATGTATATCTCTTCGTCTTAAATATTCCGTTAGGCAAATAAAGAAATTGCATAAAGTTCAAACAGAGGGTACAGAGCAGTCCATGACGTAATAAATATTATGAAATAGAACATTAAATAGTTTTATTCTTCATTGGTAATGATTTTTATCTAAAACCTTGCATTGCAACTCTTCAAGTTATTATACCTCATTTTCTTGTTTATAGTGNATGCACAAAGACCATAACAGAGCGTCACCCGATGTCTATGATCTGGATTCACTTGTCTGCAATGTCCCATGTTTAGACAGAATACATTTTACATATTTAGGTAGACTATATTTGACATGTTTAGATAAATTATTTTATATGATAAAATGAAATATAGTTTTCGTTTTTGGATAGGACATGCTTTGTATGTTTGAGTAGAATGTATTTGATATATTTGGATGGAATATATCTTACATGTATACAATTATGCATTTATATTTTCTGGCTTAAATATACATTGCCAAATTTAATTCCTGCTGCCGATAGATTGTCATTGTGAAAATGCCCTCTGGGTTACACGATGAAAAATCTCTCTTTAGTGTTGCACGTCTCTTTCAAGGATTGAGAATTCACGTCGTGCTCTTTCATTTGGTAGTTTATAGTTGAGTTGATACTTAAGTTAAACTTACACTAAAACTAACTCTAAATATTACTCGCTACTTTTCCAAGAATGTTCCAAAGTGTTGATGGCATGTGTGAACGTTTCATCATAACACAGCACCTTTTTGTTTGAGAGTCATTTTGCACGCCTTCTTAAAGCTGTAAATAATACCACAGCTCTTTCTGCCTTTCCCCTTCCCAAAAATCTTTAGTTGCCATTTTGAGAGGTAATATTATTTTAGCTGTAAATCTTTTAGGGTTAAAATCAATTTCTAACTTTTTTCCCTACCTCTAATCAAACATTCACAGCTCAGCTTGGCTTTTGCAGCAATTATAGTCTGATCATGTATATCTCTTCGTCTTAAATATTCCGTTAGGCAAATAAAGAAATTGCATAAAGTTCAAACAGAGGGTACAGAGCAGTCCATGACGTAATAAATATTATGAAATAGAACATTAAATAGTTTTATTCTTCATTGGTAATGATTTTTATCTAAAACCTTGCATTGCAACTCTTCAAGTTATTATACCTCATTTTCTTGTTTATAGTGGCTTTGTTACTGGGGAAAAATGGTTCTGTATTCTTTAGGCAGGCACTTTTTTGCTAGTGTACATGTTTATACCACAGCCTATAAGCTATATGAAACTCAGCAGAGGAGTTTGACTTAAAACCAATCATGACTAAAGAACCAGGCTCAATACCTCCTTGTAATAATAATAATAATAATACATATTTAATAAAGTAGAAATAAAATGCTTATTGGTGGGCTTGTACGTCAACAAGAAATAAAAGAAGGTTGCACGGTTCTTCTTCACTGGGACCTTTCCTGCTACTGTTTTGTGCCTGCAAGTCAATACCAGAGACCACCTATTTCTTTTTCTTTGTCAATATCATATTGTTGATTTACACATTTTCACACGTTACACCTGTGAAAAGTACAGGATTTCTTCGATTGACAGGGTATTTGTAATTACCCTAAAATCTGCTTGTTCTGGGAAAACAGATGTTTGGAATAAGTTAATTATCATGCCTGATATTTTGAATTCAACAACAAACAAGTAGAATTTGCATGTCTGTTCTGTTGGTTCCGTGCGATTTTTCAAAATGGCCGTCAAAATTCAAGAAAAATCGCACTTTTAGCATGAAAGATGTCAAATATTTTTTCAACTTTGCTTGTAGTTTTCATGATCATTGAAACAAAAAATAGATAACGTAGACCAATAGGAATATTTACATAGGATATTTAGGGTAAAATACACCATTTTTAGTCATTTTTCGGTCAAAATTACACCAGAATCACTGTTTGTGTATGTAGATCATTCATGTATTGTATCAACTATGTGATTACATTATGCTTTCACGCTATTTGAGCTCAAAATAGCTCAAACATGACAGTTGTATTATTCAACTTGTCAAAACCATGCTAAAAATTGGTATTTCAAGGTATATTTGGTCAAAACTGCACAAAATCATCTTCTTTATCAATACTGTGACATATGCCTTAGCTTCAAGTTATTCATGTTTACACGATAGTATTTACCTTTTATCACCTAATTCAGTCAAGCGTTACATCATCTATGTTGTTAAATTTGGGTAAATACACAATTTTTTTGTCAAAATTGGAGAAATTAGCAAGGTCCTTGGGCTAAAACGTTTAAAATCTTCTTAAAAACTAAACGAATTGTAACAAACATGAATATGAAGCAGAATACTAGAACGTAATTACCGTAATCATGTTTACAGAACATTCAGAAGTAGGTCATTAATATTTTCAGACACATCATCTTCTGGTTTCAATGCATTTTTAATTGATGCTTTCAGTGCTTCTATGGAGAATCTTTCCATTTTGAACTTCCCATCTACTCCTTTCATGCGCCTCATCTGTCGAATGTATGTTGCAACTGTGAGCCGTAGATAAGATATTTCATCTAGGAGCTGCTTTTCTGTGAGATGTGGTAAGATGTCCAGGCTGCTTGGAGTTAGTGGACCATTATGCTCTTTGCATCTTTCTATAACAGTTAGAGTCTTAACAGCTTTCTTCTTCTTAACCTTTTCCTTCTTATGCAGAGCTAGTTTCTTTGCAGATTCAACAGTTGCAATGAAATTTTCTTCTAGCTTCTGCACTGCTTTAACCTCCTCCGAACAGCGAAAAAACTTCCAATTTGCTTTTCTATCACCTGATGTTTTTGCTTCAAATTCAGAATCTGCTAGAAGAACACCTATTGCAACAAGATTTTTCCTAGAAAGGGTTTGGATAGAAGTACTTCCACCTGTAACTTTGATCCTGTGGTCTAACTTTGAAAATTCAGATTCGCATCCCAAATTGGTCAGTGGGGCATACTTCATGTCATCACCATCATCCGATCTTTTGAAGTAATCAGTCTTGGAGATTTGGCTCTTTACTGCAACAACAACCTCCTCATCACAGCAGCAATAAGTCTGTCTCTTCCACAGTCTTCTTGTTCTCTCTTGTCTAACATGATCGTCTCTAAGTCAACTAGTTTGTCCGAAAGAAAGCTCTTCACACCCGCCCAAGATCTGTCTACACTGTTTTGATCACCCATCTTGTCGATTCCTAGTAGTTCCATCATTGGAAAGATGATGAGATCACCCATCATTGAATAAATCTCAGAGCAGCAAGTAAACCATTCATTCTGAATGAATGGTTTATTTCATGTTCTTGCCACTGTAAGAACAAGCTTGTTGCTGCTGGTGTCCACAACTGCGTTGAAGAAGGATTGGATTGACTCACGCCGTGTCAAGTACTCCTTTGCTAGTTCTGCGATTCTACCAAATCTGTTTGCCACAAACCCTTTGAAACCTTCATACTGAAGGTTGTTATCTGCCATCCAAGACTTGAAATCACTGAAGAGGGATACTGAATGCTGAGTATGGCTTGGTAACAGTAACGTAGAGATAGCAATTAAACCCAGTGTATGGATAGACGATCCAGGAGATAGAAAGATTTTCTCTCCTGCTGACACTTTCAGTAGCTGGTGTACACCAATCTTTTGTTCTGTGTTCTTGAACACCTCATCTATGGCATGAACTATACCCAGAATTATATGGGCACAGCACTTGAGCACTTTGCTTGGATCTACTCCAAGGGTCTGAAGCAGCACTTCGCAGTCAGCAGCACGATCCGGCATCCAGAAATCGATTTCTGATTTTAGCTCAACGACTGTCATTGAAAAAACTTAAACTCATACGCCTTAGCCCCATCTTCTCGACTATGGCTCACATTTTCCACATAGCCTGTAGTCAGTGACTTCCTTTCACCTGAAGGTCCAGCTATGGTGATGTGGTCTGCTTTGACATCATAACGACGATGACCAGCTGCCTTTGTGGTATCATCAAGACCAATTGTTACAACATCACCTTTGTTGAGGATTGGATTAGCAACATGCTCCAGACCTAAGTAAGATGCATCTTGTAAGTACCGCGTGATCGATGTTAGATCAGGAGACAGACAATGGCCTCCTGGAATCACTTTTGACGCTTCTGTTAGCTCATTTTCTTCATCGTTGTCATCATCGTCATCATCATCATCATCATCATCATTATTTTTATCTTGTTGCTTCCAATTCTGTCCAAAGACCATATTAGCTACTTTTACGACAGCTTTGGCAACTTCATCAGGTGACATCCTGGTCTCTGCAAGTCACTGCACAACACATCGCATTAAACTCTCATTCAGGCTCTTTCTTCCTGTTCGTACTTTAACTGGTGGAAATGCAGAGTCTTGTTTTTCACTGGTTTCTGTGAGATCGGGCACCTGGTCAGAGGAACGGAGTTTTCGATCTGTTAAGAGGGACTTCTTTGATGTCTGTGGTTCTGTATAACTTGGATCACTTTCATCATGATCTTTTGGAGTATTTATAAGACGTTCACTCATTTCAAAATCACCTAGTCGTTTCTGTTCTGCAGGTTTGCTCTCTGTTGCAGCTTTTTTCTTCTCTGCAGATTGTTCTTGCACATGCTTCCTTTTCTGCTGTTTTGTCCACTGTCTTGGAACTGTTGGAGTGCATACAGCTTTGTATGATCCAAAGCAATTATCTATATAAAAATCTTCATCTTCTTTGGTCATCTTTACATTGAATTCTTCTTCAAGTTGCTTTTGATATGCTGGATCATTTGTTCGGATGTCATATGCATATTTTGTTAGGCTGTCATTAAAGTCGTCGGCACTTTTATACCAATCATCACTTTTCGTCTTCTTCTTGCATTGCTCTATTTTTCTTAGATTGTTGAAACGCTCATGGTCATCTTTAACTTTCCTTGCCATCGATCTTTCATCCATAGGATATACATTCTTTGTAATCCAGTCTTGCCTTAGTTCATCATCAACTATTTTACTGGCAGCTTAACGCGACATTGCTTTCTGTCCTCTGACTGGTCTTTTACACAGTGCTAGCATTCTACCAATGACGTGGGTCCAAGATGGCAATTTACCAGTTGATTTAAAGTCTGTGATTTCTCTGTAACTTACACCAAATAGTTCCTTTCTCGTGGTACTGCGAGATTGCCGTTTCTCAGCCATGATGTTGATTTAATCTGAACGTACATAAGTTATTAACCGCTGTTTCAATATTCATTAGAGAGGAAGGTTACATGACTCATTCTCTCCTAAAGAAAGGAAAGAAAACACAACAGTCAGTTGCTATAACTATTATACGTATTACGTATAATGTGGTGGTACTTCAAAGAGTGAATTCTATGCAGTTTATTTGTGTCTTCATTACTCTCCTCGTCAACAGACCATTTATCAGCTTGTGTACAATATATGGTGGAGTGTCAAATATTTTGTTATCCAAAACAGGATTACATAGAACAACCATCAAATTTTCATTTCTGCATACAAACATGCAACAAACTGACGACAGAATCATGCATTGTGCTGAAGTGGAAAAGTTGGCACAGATTAGGTGCCTGGCGGAGGTCTGCGCTCTCGCAGCACCTGTCTAGTTGCATATTTTGTGTTCAAAATATCAATTTATTTTACATATCACCCTACTGAGACCTCAAATTCCCTAAATATGTTCCTATTTGAACTCAGCAACCCCAAAATCCTAAAGAAGGACATATTACACACCATTATTGGTCATTTTATTGGGAAAATGTGTCCAAAAAGCAATTTTTCTGGCCATTTTTAAAAAAAATGGCAGGAACCAGTATCAAACTTCGTTGCAGGTCAAAACGGTTGTCGGATTTGTATTCAGCAACCAAAATGGCCATATAATTCACTTATCAAAAAAAAATTTTGTCATTTGCCCAACCCAAAACTCATGTTGTTGATTTAATTACACTTATAAAAAGTACAGGATTTCTTTGATTGACAGGGTATTTGTAACCTGCTTATTTGGGGAAAACAGATGTTTGGAATAAGTTAATTATCCTGTCTGATATTTTGAATTCAACAATAAACAAGTAAAATTTGCGTCTGGAAGTTGAACTCTGAAAATCATCACAGCAATTTGATTTGAAATTTTGTTTGCAATTTTCCATTTTGGAATTCAAGCCTGTGGTTCTTAATTAAGAAATCATGCCTGGAATTAGTAAAACTTGCAGACAAATTCACACGTTAAAACAGATTTTATGTCCAAATTTTACGTCTGAAATTTCTCTGTGTGGATTTCATTTGACTTTTATTTTGGATGTAGGTTTTTGATTCTGGGTTTTTCAAGTCATGTTGTAAATACGTATGCGTTTAGTTGAAAATTATAAGCTTCAGACTATTTTGAAGTCAAGAGTAATACAGTGTATCTTGACAACTTCTACCTTGTTTCTCTCTTTTATTTTTATTCTGTCAGTGACATCAGGGGAAGTAGCAGCTTCTGCTTCGGTAAGTCAATCTAAGATTTTGGTGTACGTCATGTTTAACTCAATACAGTTTAAACATATACCAAAGAAAAGGTACTAGAAAAAAAGGTAATAGACCATTTTAACAAATAAACAAAACATATTCGGTACCCTCACCATGGAAAACGTTCATGTGAAAGGAAACAAAAACTTAATAAAAGCTGCTGGTTCTCTGCTGGGGTAAAATTATTTAACAATGCAAATATAACAAAAACTACATTGACGCTCACTTTCGACCCATGGCAGAAAAAAAGTACAAGAAAAAAAATTCTAGCCTACTTGTCAAAAACAAATCAAGCTCTTCCCCCCGCCCCCATCCTCTCTCTCCCCTCTCTCTCTCTTTT
>RDPX01000097.1:1346731-1404117 GCA_003991215.1 Morbakka virulenta | reverse complement strand
TTTGATATATTAGTTGTGTTACTTTCTACCTCTGGGGTGAGCGATATGTGAGAGAAAGAAACAATATTAGAGAGATTGAAGTGTAGAGAGAGAGAGAGAGAGAGAGAGAGAGAGAGAGAGAGAGAGAGAGAGAGAGAGAGGGAGTGTGTGTATGTGTGCATGATATATAGTATATCAGAGGGAAACACTCAGAGGTAAAGATGGTATTGGCTATATATATTGGGGAGAGGAAAAAATATATTGTTCAGAACAAACTTTACGACAGCTTTTAACGTAATGGAAACAATTATTCATTTATGTTTACAGAAAAGTATAGTCATCGGTCAATTATTTGTAGATCTATTTATAAGCACTATACTTTTGCTTATCCTTAATTTTCTAACAGTTTACTAACAATAGGTTTGAAGTTAAATTTGTTGGTATTTTTATGTCATTTTCTTTAAAAATATATCATTTAAAGACCGGCTTGCTTATAGCTTTTGTGATAGTCTCTATAATTATTGACCGATACCGCAGTCTGTTTAAAATGTTGGTTAGTTTGGCCAACCATATTTTAACAAATGAACACAAAAGTAATGCCATGCTCTCCTACAAACACCTGTTTTGAATATGAGGTTACGTTTAAGTCGTCTAAAAACCACATATGCGGTTTTAGTTTGGAATAATATTTTTAAATGGTGAGAGCGTTCACAAAATATTGTCCTTATATCATTAATTGTGTACTAGAAATAGACTGTCAGAGACGCCAGCTAATGTTTCAACGTCTTTTAAGAACTCGAAAGAAAGATTTTTAATGCCATTCCCTGAAAAGTCTGTTTTTCCTCCTTTCATTAGGAGCAATTGTTATTTCGCGATTGCATGTCAAATATAGCTTTAACAGAGTATAAAAAGAGTTACTGGCTGCATTTACTTCTACAGCCAAGACAAACTTGGATATCTTTTATCTCTCTTGTTTTGATTTCCACACTTTAACAACCCCCTCCCCCATTCTCCCCCAAAGTGACAGGCTTTCCTCAGGTTCGCTCGCCCCTCCCTCTCTCTCTGCCTCTCTCTCTCTCTCTCTGTCTCTCTCTGTCTCTCTCTGTCTCTCTCTCTCTCTCCCTCTCTCTCTCTCCTTGTTTCTTTCTTTTTCCTCTACTTCTTTCTGCTTTGTCTTTCGGTCTGACTACCTGTCTTATTTTACCTACCTATCTATCTATCTATCTATCTATCTATCTATCTATCTATCCATCTATCCATCTATCCATCTATCCATCTATCCATCTATCCATCTATCCATCTATCCATCTATCCATCTATCCATCTATCCATCTATCCATCTATCCATCTATCCATCTATCCATCTATCCATCTATCCATCTATCCATCTATCCATCTATCCATCTATCCATCTATCCATCTATCCATCTATCCATCTGTCCATCTATCCATCTATCCATCTATCCATCTATCCATCTTATTTTGTCCTTTAGATCATTTTCAAGCTAAACATCGACTTGCTACTAATACAACCTAACTCGCATTCGCTGTTTTTTCTACTAATATGAGCAAAATAGTTTAAAATTGCCCCATGTTAACTTGCTTTTTCCTGATATTGAGGAGACTGGAAACGAATATATGCTGCCAGGAAATGAAATAAAATCTGCTTGTGCTGGTCACTCACATCAAAGACTTCCATTCGTTAACATACCCCAACAAATCAGTACTAGGATAGTGTAAAAGCTTGTTCATAAAAAACCAATTATTAATTTGGAGGAGCTTTTAATTAGGGAGAGGGACCAGATCTGCTAGAAGCACGTCTGTGCCCCGATGGTCCAGCCACAAGAGCTTGAGTAGGGCAGAGCTACACCTTTTTTTAAGTATCCCTAGATGTTTACGTTATAATTATTGGCGAAAAAGAAAGAAGAGTTACGCATACTTAATAAAACGAGTGCTGGTATGAAAACAGTCTTCCTAAACAATAAGGATTTTTTAGAAATTGAAAACCAATAGCGTTTTGTTACATCACTAAAAATATGTCCAAAGTGAATTTAAAAAAACAATGGCGAAAGTTGCTCTTGCTCTTCATTTCCTGTTCAATTAGTCAAAGGTGATGAATTTTAGGGTTTTATTTGTGAACCTTATGCAAAAATTTGACAAAGCATTGACACATCGTCCAAGAATCCTTTGCGAATTAATTGGCAGATACCATAACACATTTTTGCAGTGTTCTTCGATTATTGCAAAATTGGAGTCAAATTACAAAATCATATTTCACACTGAGTCAATGGTTGTGAATATTGAAAAGCTTTCTCGGGTGGCAATCCATCTTAAATACCAAATTTGATTCCATATTTCATTTAGTGTCTTGTTGTGTTCTGCTATTGACCTTTCACAAATGAAGTTCCATAAACCAAAAGATACAACGTAGGATTTTAACATTTTCTTGAATAATATTAAATGTTGCTATTATTCCGAGCTTAATTATGATGTCCAAGCCCTTGGAGCATTAGGGAGCGTTTACTTAAAGGTATTATGGGTACCAAAAGGAATTAACATTCTACAGTCACAACTGAAAATTTCTTCGTAAATGAAAAATCCCATGGGAACGTATTGACATCAAATATACTAATTCAAGTAGTCCTTATTAGCTATATATATTTTAGGTTGCCTTAAAATTAATATGGCTACCTTGAGCCAATCTTCAATACAAATATTGTGTGCACGATTATGACTGTGTGATATGCGTTGCTTGTATTGATCATTCGGATAATTGATTTCTTTTGAATCAACCTGTTAAATCTTAAAATTCATGTCTGTGGTAGAAATATATTTGCTTCTGTATGCTTTAAGTGCTGCAAATACAATAATCTTGTCGAAGGATTTTCTTTGAAATTATAACTTGATTTTTAGCTCTCCTATTCGCTTCTGTATTGTGAGGGCTACTAAGTATACGTTGAATCCCATAGCCATTGATAAGTGTGCAAAAATTGTTCGAAGTAAACTGTCACCACTGTCGGTTTAAAACTAGTTAGGCATTCCCCAGTGTGCAAACGTACATTTGCGTTTCCCAATTACAAACTCACTGGTTGTTAAGACACATAATCTCAATGAAACGAGAATAGCAGTCCACAACAAACCAAAATTTTTTCTCATGGGATGAGCAACGATACGTTTCCATTCTCTGTTTGGTGAAGATGTTGCTTCATGGGGTCCTGCACATTGTTTAGGGCGGTGTTCGTTACAGATTGGATTGTATTTAATAACATTGTGAATTACCACGTTTATACTAAGTCAACAAACTTAATTTAAACATTTATTGAAACCTAAATGACCGCCATAAATCAAACTAAAACTCTCTGATCTCATAGCTTCTGGAATAACAATTTTATCATTTGGGTCGTGAGTTGAAATTCATTTCAAATATTGAAGTATGTTTGTAAAGCACTGCAGACAGCAAAAATGATCTTTGGCCATCTTGCCTCATAAATTTGCTCCAGTTTTCTACCAGTACAAGGTTTTCAATTCACAATGCTTGTCATATAAATACCTTCATCTCTTTCAGTATCACTTCTGCCAATACTAAACTGACTCTTCAAACATGCATTAGATACGTTCAGTTCTTTTTCAGGTAAGTATTCAGCATTTGTATTAGAATTTGAGAAAACCCATCAAAAGTCGTTGACAATGGTTTTCAAAGAAGAACTTGTGTGTTGAAACGTGGTACTAAAAGTTTTTGGTCCATGATCAAACGAAATAATGAAAGACCAGGCACCTATTATTAAACCTTTTCACAAGCTCAATTGCTGCAAGATACCCCTTTTCAATCTGTGCATATTTTCTTTCTGATTGAGTAGGGGAACTTAAAACAAAAGCTTGTGGTCGCATTTCAAAGCATACCACCTGTAATATAGCTGCACCTATTTCGTAATTATAAGCATCAGAACTAATGACAGTTTTTCGAGATGGATCATAAAAGGTTTATGTCGGTGCTTGTGTAGTAAGCTATTTAACCTTGTTAAAATCTTTCATTTGTTGTGAATTCCGAAACCCAGTTGCATCAGATTTCAGCAAACTATTTAGTGGATTCAAAACTGTAGACAAATTTGGAGCAAAACCTCCCAGGTATAAAAACATTCCAATAACTCTTCGTGACTCAGAAAAATTTGTTGGTGATTCAAGATCTTTAATGGATGGTATCCTTTCTGCACTATACTCGATGCCCTCAGATAGCACTGAGTATCCAAAATATTCAATTTTATTTTTGCGGCATTCACATGTTTCGTTGTTCAATTGAACACCTTATTCCTTGATACGTTTCAAGAACATGGAGCAGCATTCAAACGGCGGTCATGTTCTTTAATCGAATTGGCATAAGTTATGTCGTTTATGATGACATTGACTCCATCAAAATCTGAAGAGTATTTTCATGATACGACCTTGAAATGTTCCTGTGGCAGATGTTATTCCGAAAGGTAAATGGGTATAGCAATAACGACTGAAAGGACTTATAAACGTTGTGAGTTTCTGGCTTTCAGTAGTAAGCGGTAATCTGATAAAAAACACCAATCGGGTCTAACTTGCAGAAGATATTTGCCCCTGACAGCATGGGACTACTTTCGTTAGTGCTTGGTAGCATATAATAATCACGTTTAACTGCCCAATTGAGACGTTTTGAATCTATACAGTCTTATTTTACCGTTTGTCTTCTCTACTGGTACTATTGGTGAGCACCAATAACTTATTTTCTTAACTATCTTTATATTATCCATGTTTACAAGTCTACCAAGCTTAACCTTGATCCTTGGCAGCGATGGAAAACGAATTTTACAATTAGTGGTCAAGCAGTATGGTTTTGCATTATCACGTAATGTGATTTGTACAAGGTCTCCCTTTATAACCCCACCAGGTTTTTCAACATTGTCAATATTTCGTACTAAACCCATGCTATTTGTAAGTTACATTACTTAATGACTGAAGTAAATCTAACTTTGTGTGACCAACTTCTCACTTGAAGTTCCTAAAATACTAATGTTTTTTGAAAGTTTTGGTTTTCATGGCAACATGTTAAAAGCAGTGTCACTAATTACGACAGCATATTTTTTATTTGTAAGTTAAACATCAGGATTGTAACAGCCCACAGCATAAAAAATTGCACTCATTGTGTGCCACCATCTTCCTCTACCTCTTCCACTGCTTTGAGTTTTGAATGACAGCAGGCTAAAAAACTTGTTCATCTTGTTGGATTTACGGTATGACGACCTCTATAGGACACTTATCAAAGTCATGTAATCTGTTACACTTATTACCTTGGCCTAATTTTCTGTATTCCTTGGTGTGTTTCTGCGGTTTTCTTCCTTTTCCCTTCCACCTTTCATTGGACGCTGGTTTCTCTATAGCATCTAAACTTTTGCCCTCGTTTTAACCCTTTATCTGCGACTTACTAATTCTCAGCTCTCAGCCATATCTTTAACTTTCGTTAATGTTAAATCATGTGTTAATTTTAGCTTCTTAGACAATGGAATAATCTAAGATTCCAACAACCAAACACGAATCGCAAATTCGCTCATTCGAATCTGAGAAATCAACGTTCAGACGGTCTGTTTAAACTTCTGATCAATTCCTTAATCAATTCACTTACAGCTGGCATCTTCAATAAAGTTTTGCTCGTTTGTCAATCACATTTCGTTTAGGAATGAAGTTAGTATCGTATTTATTAAATACCGTCATGAAACCCTCACGTTCATTATCATTTGCAAATTAATAGGTCCTAAAAATCTAATGGACGTCTTTTCCCATTCAATGTATTACAGCGGAAATTTGAATTGGTTTGTCTGTATCTAATTTTGAAGGAGATCGAGACCTCAGAAACATTTTTTTTTGTTCCTGATATTGATTTGGACAGTTTAAATTAAACGACTTAGGTTTACCGAAACTGCACGTTGACCTTGCATGAAGTGTTTACAGAAACGTTATGTGATAAATCACTGGTATGCAGTACTAATATCAAGTCAATGAATTGACTCCAGACTGTCTTAAAACTCTGGCTACCTCATCCTGTTCTTCTGACACCATCTTTTATATTTTTATTGCAACGATAACAAAATAATAATTGCATGTTGCTCCTGTTATTTATTTCACCTACGTCCACATCACGACTGCAAGAAACTGGCCTCGGTCTCAAACTGAAAGCACATTTGACGGGGAAAAAACTAATCTGAACATTTCCAAAGCAGTATTTGGTATATTAGATATGGTCTGATAGTTTACATGTGATCTGACAGCAATAAAACAGAGCTTATGGCATCGTGCAAGAAAATAAAAGAAAAGGATCGCTGATAAAAGAGAGTTATCAAAAGAAAGCATATTTTGACAATTTTTAAAATCTGTATCAATGTTGATAAAATGAAGAGGGTGTAAAAAGAAATAAAAACAAAGAGTAAAGGTCTGAAGTATGTGTAGACAAATAAAAGCAAAAGTATATTTCGGCTGAGGCACACCTTAAGCTAAAATCATCATTTTATTAGGGTGCCTAAAATTTTTTTACTTGCATATGCATTAAATTCACTGGCTTTAAAGAGCCTGAAGAAACTCTGGTAAACAGAAATTAATGATAAACAGACAAATGAAGGCATACATAGATTTACAAAATTTAAAGATATATAGAAAAAAGGCAGGAAAATAACGTCTGAAGTAGCACGAGCATGTAATGAGATAAGATGAGGGAAGTATTGTGAGATGTTTGGTTTATTTAAAGTGAAATCTCGGACGTATTTTAGTTTCATGATTTGCGCTCTTTTTATATGATCTCCTTCGGGGTCTATTTCTTTGTTTTCTTTGCCTCGTTTATCTCAACGTTTCCGTTTCACTTATTCCTATATTTGTTAGGGTTATCCAGTTTATATATACTTAGAGTTCTCGGCAGTTTTGTTATTTTTCTCATTCTTATTTGAGCTCTTGTTGAGAGAAGAATGTTTACTTCTTTTAAGTTGTTTCGATTAAATTACGTATGGCCAACTAACAATTTAACGATGATAGTCAATATTAAAAACAACGTTTTGTTCATTACAAAACATTTCAGTATCTCTATTACACCATGTTCACTAGCTAAATTATTTCATAAATTTACATTTCCTTAAAATCTATAAAATTACAAAATCTCGAACGCTAACAATGAGACAAAAACAGAAAACTATTTCAAAAAAGCTCAAGGGGAAGCGATTGAACATTGAAACTAACCACAGGAGAGAGATTTTTAACAAACAAGGACTCTTTAATGAGAAGTTCTCTATCATTATTTGCAGAGCTTTGTGTCCGTTTTGAACTAAATGTTTTGTAACTGCAGTAGGATTTTTTGTACTGCAATGCTCCTTAAACCTCGTTTCCATGTGGCGTTTTGTCTTGTCTACCTAGTTAACATTGCAATTTGTACAGTGTACTCTGTACACTACAAACGACTTAAACCTTTTAGGCATTGCATCTTTAAAATGAAACAAATTACATATGCGAAATGTAGTGCGAAAAATCAGCTTTAAATCAATTTGCGGATAAGCTTTAGCACGCAGGGACTGTAGATTTCCTCGCAGTTTGTTGGGGACATCAGTACCATAAAACGTTAGGATCATTAACATAAATCATAAATTGCAATGCAAACTACATGGGCTAGACGAAACGCCACATGGAAACGAGGTTTAAGGAACATTGTAATACAAAAAATTCTACTGCAGTTACAGAGCATTTAGTTCAAAACGGACACAAAGCCCTAATGAGTGACGTTGAATTTTTAGCTACTACAAATAATGATAGCCCCGTAACACTGCAAGTTAAAGGCCTATTTTATTTTTATTTTCTATTGTGCTCTTGTATCCATGCACATATCCATATGTGCTTTAATGCAAGAAGAAATTTGCAGAGTGATTTGTAATGCATGTCTGAATTTGCAATTTTCTTCATAAATTAAATTTAATTAAGCAAAATAAATTTTTCCTCCAAATAGAACGGCCAAACAAGCTCTTGAATGAAAATAATAATCTTGACAAAAAGGATTGGAAAAAGATATCCACTTCAGACACACAAATACTATTTGATATACATTAAATAAAAAAATCTTTGATTTAAATGGCGATTGTGTCGATCTAAAGCACCTCAGGAAGGACGTTTCAGGACCAAGATGATAGAATAAAATACATATTAAGCGGTATTTTTCAAACGATGAATAAAACGAGAGCTACATTTTAAGATTTGCGTTTTTAAACAATGGATTCTGTTTGGGTACCGTACTTGATTATCTGCACAATACCGTATACAGATTTATACGTACACTTTTTACGTAATTTAATTAAAAAGCTCTTTTTCTTGCAGATTTCAAGTTTGAAGACAGGCGAGACTTTCATTTGCAGTTATACTGTAGAGCTTTCCGAACAACATGAAAAAAAGTTAAAATATGGTTTTCATTACGCTGTTACTGAAATGACATTAATCTGGTATGATGCCACGTCAGAGGGAAAACCCAAAATAAAATACTCAATTCCTTTGCAGTATCACTCCTTTGTGATAGAGATTCCAGGTAAATACAAGAAAATGATGCAAAGCTTTTTTGTGTGATTCTTGTTTATTATATATTTGACATAAACCTACCAATGGGTTCATCTAGTTGATTTTGCCGACAATTTATCCCTGAATTTCCATCCTATACTACAGCAAATAAAAATTCTTGAAGTCAGGAATATCATTGGAAACTTTCCAAGAAGATGGAAAACAAGACTCCAATAGGGAATGCTTTAAAAGTTTGGACATCAAGGAATGAAATCTAGATCTAGAAGATTTTGATTAATCAAGGCCATGAAAAGTCTTGGCAACCAATCTCAGATTTATGATAACAGAGTCCAAAATCTTACCAGTTTGCAAAGGGAACTTTAACACAAACACTAGTGTTATTTAGAGGAGGATTGGCTGAAAACAGTCTAGAAAAGAAGTCAGCCTTTTTCCTAGAGGACATAAAAATCAAGAACAGGACCAGAATTGGTTGCTACTCTCAGAATTGGTTGCTACTCTCACAAATACTCAAAATTCATCAGTTCAAGCAAACTTAAAACTGAACATAGATATTATTGGAATGAGCAATTTCAGAAGAACTAAAGGAATTGAACCATGGAGGAGAATAAAGTTTGAGTTTGAAAATACTAGTTACAAATGGTAAAACCATAATATAGACCAATGATGTAAATTTAGATGCAGCATCAAATGCATTCTGCTTAATACTGAATCCCAAAGAACATCACAAAGATGTTAATGACGCTCATCCCAGTCAGCTTGACCTAATTAAGGTCTTTTGATGATGTGGCTTGTCAACAAGACTTAAAATAGTTGACTTAAACTCTGAAGTGCTAGCAAGATAATGAAATGATCTAAATGGATATAAAGATCAAACGGTACAATGGTCAGGAGTAAAAGTGAAAAAAAATCTAAAAGAGTAAGTTTTTCTACGTTTTAATCAGGAAATCTTGTTGGAAAGTCAACAAGCAGTACAAGATTATGAGCAAGAACAAAGTTGCATGTAACTTCTTTAGGTCAGTCAGTCCTGTCGAAATGAGTCAACCAGTACTGAAATCACCAAAGAATAACATATTTACAATGTCATCCTTCTCCAAAGCTTTATCAGTGGATATGATACCGCCTCAATAACTGAGTTATAGTCAGAAAAAGAAGATTGATTCAATAAAAATCTAAAACAAGTGGCCTTAAGATACCACAATCTAAAGAACATAAATTGCTTGCTTTTAGATTCAAGTTCCTGCACTCTTACAGCTGTAAGATCTTGTCGAGCATTGATAGCAAAATCATGAAAATTAGTTGTGAGTCTAGTCGGAACAAAGACATCAGTATAAAGATTCCTACTACTCAAACTGTCATCCAGGTGTCTCTCACAAATGGCAAGAATACGACGAGAGACAGAATTACTGGAAAAACTTACAAGAGAAAAACGAAAAATGGAGACCTCTGACATTATTGAAAGCTAAAAAGGAAGATTTTTATGAAGATAAAAGATCTTTTTGGGTCTGCCCAGTACCTAGTACTACCACATCTCGACTTTAGACTCTCGGATGAAGACTTAGTCTTAGGTCCGGAGATTCTTAGCATTTGGTGACCAACGACGGTCTATCGGGCACTGAACATAACTCGTTTTAGTTAAAGAAATAAACATAAAAGATATCCGAAACCATCAGCATATTAAAGGCATTAAAAGGAATGACAGCAGACACTGCCTACCATGCATTGCCCTCATAAAAAGGCGTAATAATGTGGTGACACAATTGTTGGTGTTTTACGAAGATAACATCCCCAGGAGGGTTGCCAGCCAATGGGCAAAATGCTCTCCTCCTCATTTGACAGAATAAACCCCGCCTGACGTTAATTTGGTATTCTAGTGTCTGGAGGGAAGATATTACGAAAAAATCTACTAACTTTGTAACCAGTCTTGATGGTACTGTGTAAAACATACTGTATGATCCCAACAAAATCTTTTCTTAAATGTTAGATCATGAATAGGCTAATAGATGTTGTATCTGGTACACATACAAAAAACAGGAGACACATGAAAGAGAGTAGACAGACAGCGAGAAAGGAGAAAGGGAGGAAGAGAGGAGGATCAAGGAGGAGAAAACTAATTTAGAAAAAGGAAGAGAGAATAAGGATCGGCATATTTAGAGGTAGAAAAGAAAGTTGACCCACAAACAAAGTAAAAGTCAAACAAAAACAACTTAGATTTTTACTTGCTATTAACTACCCTTTACTAGATCAGTATTGAAGGAATTATTTTTCTTTCATATTAAAAGGCTGCTCTTATAACCTTGGCATTGAAAGTGGAAAAATCAAGGGGCACCAAATTACAGCATCTTCTTCTACTCCTGCATCTCAGCCATCTAGAGCAAGATATTCTGCGGATGGATGGTGTGCTGCAACTATCAACGAAAATCAGTACATTCAGGTATTGATTATGTGCACTATATATCCCTTGTACTGTTCTTATAACTGTGTAGACAACATTTTTAGTTTCTTTTATCTTCATCCAAATGCAAAAAAACGATGGAACTATTTCTTAACCAATCCCTACGTTAGTTGGTCATACTAACAAGGCACAACACCATTAACAATATCATCGCTACAACAACTGGGATCATCAGGTTTATCATTAGTAACAGCACCACTTACTTTTTTGCACAATTTATATCCAGATAGCTTTTATTAATGCAATGCTTAAGATAATCTCTGTGGTATCACTAGCCCATGTATAATATATAGTCTTCTAAAATGTCTTCAATTCTTTCATTTTTTCTGGATCTAGTGCGCCGTTACTCTCGAGTTTTGAAATAATTTCATCTTTTCTCTACCTACACTTTGATTAGCCCAGACGTCATCAGATAAAACACAACAGTCGATATCGAAGTCTTATGCTGGTTTTTTTTATTTAGCATTTAAATTTTGGTTGCATAATTTAATTATTTGTTATTTTCTAACAAACGTGATACTTCTATTTTATACCTGCTATTTTAACCACTTGATAATGCTAACTGGCGATTAAGCACCCCATACTATAGCGAAACTGATATCGCAGACTGGGCATTAAATTGAACATGCTTTTACGTCAAACACTAAACTACGCTCGAACAATAATGTACCGTTCCAGGTCCAATAATGCCTTGGTTTATGGGCTGAGATTTGGACGTGATGTTTTAAGGTCCTCTTGTCAACATAGTATTTTACTATATATCCTGAGAAACTCTATATCATTCACGATTGTTGGCATTTTTCTTTTTTTGAACAGGACCGATAATTACTCCATTATATTCGGTGTACTAAAAGCTCCAATGAATTTGATTTCTATCGTGAAAATATAACCCTTCTCCTCAAAAAATATTTAAAGATTTGATCAAAAGCATTAACCAAGGCGAGAAACTGAAACAGTTCTTTGAAGCGCTTTGAATACTAATAATATGTTTTGAATTTTAAGCATGGAATTAAATATACTGTTTGCTAAATCCATAACTGAAGGGCTCTAACGAAAAGAAATAAAAAATCTGTACAAATAACAGCATGCTTGAATAAGTTTGAGTAGATTAAAAGAATTTTCAAAATGAAGTCTAGAGAAATAAAAATTAGTTAAAATACTAAGGAACTCGAATAACAAGATGCTGGAATATCCAGAAGTTTATTGTAAAGCTTGAATTTGAGCATTTTTGTTCAAAGGATTAGTGACTACCTTCTGTTTATTTTCCGGTCTTTACTTCTAAGTAAGTTTTATTTACACCCTAACCTTGGTAGCAACAAAAAACTTAAAGTTATTGAATTGAATTCATCCATTCATATGTCCCTTCATAAACCTGCAACTTTTACTTTTTTTATAGAAATAGATGCATATTCCTTTGTAATTGTCATTTTCCTTGTTCATTATTACTATTAGATCATAATCTTAGGAAGTTAAAAAATGGATATTACTAGCTACCGATATTAAAGTGATATGTGGCGAAAAAATCAAACTTTTTGTAAAGCGACAAATTTTGCATATTTCACTTAGGTATTTCTAGCAAGAAAAACTCGCATCACTAAAATTATCACTTGGGGAAGATCAAGAAAACCACATTGGATAACCAAGTATACAGTTGAGCTTAGCAATGATGGGTTAAACTGGTATCCTTACAAAGAAAATGGTATTGTGAAGGTAAATTATTAGAGTAAATAAATGACATTTTTCATATCTTACTGTAATCATTTTAGTGTTGTAATATACTATTGGTGTATTAAAGGAATTTAGGATATCAATTACCTTACCATTTACTACATACACTGCTACTTTTTCCTTTCTCCTGCTACTCATGTCACTGCTACTACTATTGCTACTTATGTTACGACTGTTACTTAAAAGCTATGGTACTATTATTTCTGCTGCAACTACAACAACAACAACAACTACTATTACTACCACCACTACTACTACTACTGCTACTACTACTGCTACTACTACTACTATCACTTTTTCTACTAATAAAGACTGAAAATTACTAACAAGTAGTTAAGGCGCTCTTGGTTTCAAAAACGTCTACCATCACAAGCAACCCTTGATAGGTAATGTTCTCTCGTTCAAGTAGATGGATCTAAAAGTTAACAGCTGGCAATCCTATCGTAGCGTCGCAGATTGGCAAATAAAACAGTTTCATTTTTAAGTATTCTAGGGAATCTGGTCGATTTATATGATCTGAGCCTACCAAGTCAACCCTTTTTATGGGAGGAGGGGGGGGGGCAATGAAATACGCATACAAGCTATTTCCCAAAACGAGTTATCTTTCGAAGTAATTTCCTCTTTTGTGCTTTAATCCCTGATAAAGGCACGACTCCTTCACTTCTCGTTTGTTAANAGTTTCATTTTTAAGTATTCTAGGGAATCTGGTCGATTTATATGATCTGAGCCTACCAAGTCAACCCTTTTTATGGGAGGAGGGGGGGGGGCAATGAAATACGCATACAAGCTATTTCCCAAAACGAGTTATCTTTCGAAGTAATTTCCTCTTTTGTGCTTTAATCACTGATAAAGGCACGACTCCTTCACTTCTCGTTTGTTAATACATTTATTTCGAGCCAAGAGTATTGTTCTTGTTGATTACCTTGGCTCCACGAGGCAGATTGAAGTGTTTAAAAACAAGTGTGTTCTGTTGGGTTTGCTTTTACAGAGTACAGTCAATTCCGTGGAAACTCGTCACTTTCCCTCATTCCCTTTAGCACTCGTCACTTTCCTCTCATTCCCTTTAGCATTTCAGTACCAATGTTGTTAAGATCAGGAATTTTGAGTGTTTTAGACAGTTTGTAATACTACATACCTACTCGATCAGTATATCTCCAGTATCATCAACCTACTTGATCAGTATGTCTTCAGTATCATCAACTTTTATTTCAGTTCCAGGATAAACAGGTCTGTCGTAATAGAGTAATTTTTAAAAATAAATATTCTTTTTGTTACTTTCCAACCGTTGCTTTGAAATAATATTTCCCTTTTTATATAGAACTTTTACGTTTTCGTTTCTTAATACAGCCAGTCACTTTTTTTATCTTGTTACGCATTGTCTCAATTATTTCACATTTGTATTCTTCCAGTTTCCTTTTCTGCAAGGTTTAATAATAGCTTTATTCAGTTTATTTATTTTTTATTTTATTAGATATTGGTGGTTTTCCCCATATACCAAATCATATTTTGAATCTGTCCTCCATCTCTTCTTTTCTTTTCTTTCCTCGTTTCCTTATGTTTATCTATCTCGCATGACAAAGATTCACTTACAGTACACTAAGTATTCTCTTGATCTTTCCTTTTGCAAAGCTTCATCAACTTTGAATATTCCAATCTGATTTATAACCTTGTCACTAAATGCTACCTTTGACTTTTCATCCTTTAAGGTGTCAAGGTCACGCTGGCCCAATTACTTAGGTTTGTCTATCCTCTTCAGGTCCAGCAACATTTCCATTACAAGAGGGCTACAGTCTAATTCCATGTCAGCCCACGGGTGTCTTTTCATATTGTTAACCGATGTTATGCCGATAACATTACAGAATTTGGTGCATTGTGGTAGTTTGGGCAGATGACTAGAAAATTTTCTTGTATTAAAAGCTTCTATTAAATGACATTAGATACTTTATTTTCTAGAATAGAAGCCCCGGCTTCTACTTAATTTTTTTCAAAAGTAAAGCTTCTATTTACCTTTCAAACTATAGTATTGCATCCAAAATTGCTTGAAACTTGAAACATTCGAATCTGCGTGAAGCTGTGTGAAGTGTTTTGAAATCCCATACTTGTTTTAGTGTCAATGAATAATTCACAATGGGAGAAGCAAACAAAAGAAAGAGTTGTGATTCTAAATGTAAGTAAGATGTGATCTAGCAAGCAAAGGAAAAGAACAATCGAGAAGCAGTTCGAAAATACTCAGTTGATGCAATTACGGTGCGGAGATGGATAAAAGCTATACACACAAGTAATTCATCCACTACACTCTTGATAAATGAAGAAGAAGACTTTCTTCTGAGGATAATCGTTGAACGAAAGAGACACTTGCACGTTCTCAGTAAACTTTTAACTGTTTGGGTTTTAAAACTTGGTTAAAAACACGTTATAAAGGACTTTTTGGCAGAAGCAGCGATAAAAGTTATCCAATTCACTAGCTAATATTACTAGCAGAGATGGAACTCCCATATGGGCAGATATGCTCATTGCCACAACAGTTGGCAAAAGGCTCTTAAATCGCTCCTGTTAAAAGAACTGGTCATGAAAAACAACGTATCGTTGTTTGCTTAGCTCTAAAGGCAGGCATAACGAAGATAAAGCAATCTGTTTTTTTACCAGGCGCGAAAGTTAAACCAAACGTTTCTGCTATCAGTGAAACCATTGTAAAGTGTTCAAAGAGTGTATGGTTGAATGAAGAATTGACTTTTCAATAGCTAACTGAGGGATTGCCTGCTCACTGGTCACCCAACCGAAGAAGCTCGTCTTCTTATGAATGAAACGAATAAAGACCTTGAGTACGTTGCTCAGCCAACAATTCACGACGAAGATTTTGGCGATGGTGATGGCATTATGACAGAAGCTGAAATAGCCTTGAAGGGAAAAAAAGGACTATGTAATAGGTCTCTCAGTAATATAAAACCATATATGCTTTATCTTTCTGAAAGTAAGTTATCTTGTAAAATATTAGTGTTATCCTTTTCTTGTAATTACTTTTATCCGTGGGTATCCGATTTCAAAATTGAGAGTGTTTCAAGTAAAATCGGCTTCTATTCGAAGTCAGCTTCTATTCGAGAAAATAGCGTAGTGCAGATTGCAATTTAACAAAAGTAATCCGGTATTAGACAGACCTGAACCAAACTATAGTGTTTCGTACTACCTTCTCTATCTTGACAGCCATACCTTATGATGCTGGCATCCATCAGAGTACATTATGACAATATCAACCTCAGTGATTTTACAATTCTCTGTCCATACTGTTTCACACAACCTAGCACATCTAAACCTATTGACATAATTCCTAGTTTGTATCCTCAAAGTTAGAACAACTTTTGGCGGTGGTCGCAGGGTATGGCCTTTAGCGTGCACATCGACTTAGTAGGACACATGAGTAGGAGTAAATTAGGCTGCTGTGGGTCATTAATTCTACCCACATTTAAGGTGACAACTGACAAGTCTATCAATGGTATTACCATTAGTCGGGTAAACCAATGCCTCATAAAATATTCGAATTAGAGACAGTTTCTTACATTTTGTTAGAAAAAGTTGTAACCTTTGCATTGCATAAACGTTTCTCTGTGTTAAAATACTAGAAAAATCAGAATTTTAGCTCTAATTTCGTTTTGAATTTTTTTACTTTACTAGGTTTTTGATGGAAATAAGGATGCAACTTATTCATCAACTCATGTACTGAGGTACACAATTGGATTTAATTTCGTCCGAATTAGACCTGTTAGCTGGAATATTCAAATATGTTTTAGGTTTGAACTTTATGGATGCGAGGTCAGCAAATTTGGTAAGTTTTTTTACCAAACACTACGTTTTTGTTTATTTTCTTTGTTTCGTACATTTTTCTTTATCTCAGTCTTAACCTTAATCCCACTCTCATTACACAGATACATCTCATTATATGGATACAAGAAGAGTGTAATGAATTAAAAAACAAAATTATTCTCTATCCATCTACATACAAATATAGTTTAATTACTTTACATAATTTTGTATATTTAAAATTATCAGAATATTATGGGCCAGAAGATCCTGGCACTAAGATGACATTGTATACTTGTGCAAACCTTATCGCCCTCATAGTGCGAGACACATCAGAAAGTAGTGATACAGAATTGTTACCACCAGCAAATGATTTTGTCGACGATACTGATCGCAAGATGTTGGATGGTTTAATAAATAAGCTGAAAATTTGTCTTTTAAAGAAGTATCCAAGGTCACATTGTTATTGCCCCAGATAAGAACTCAAGTTTGCATTTTTCTCAACATCAATGTAATGAATATCCTCTCACTTGAAATATTTGTTCTACCATATCTTTTAACTAATACGTTCAGGATCTTTAACAAGTAAATTGGAAAACGTTGTTTTAAAAAATGCATTCATTTTAAACCAAAATTACATTACAAGATTGATTATGCTATAATTCGCATTGGGTGGTTCTAGGTGCTCCACTAACCGTATTACCTGTTATTAGCGAACTGTTGCCTTCAAAGTAGGGTTTAGCAGCAGATTGCAAACGCAAACTTTGCCTTAAAACGACATACTACATTTCGATCATTGACGCCTGCCTGACGACACCACATTGAACGCTTTTCGAAAAAACTATTTCGGGAGTTTCTTGTTTGTTTCTTCTACTGGTAGTTTTTTGTTGTGTGACGTGTGAAAATCGATCCGTGTAATTGTCGCAATAAGGATTCTTGCCCGTTGAATGGAAACTATCGCGATAAGCACGTCATCTATCAATGTACCACCAAATCATCAGAAAACGACGAAGGTGTGAACTACATTGGATTGACCGAAAAAACACATAAAGCTAATTCAACAGAACTTCCGAAATATGTCTGGAATTTACAAAACAAGAACATAACACCTATTTTGCAGTGGAAAGTGACCGACCATGCCCACCCGAATGTTAATGGCAGCAAAACTTGAAACCTCTGACTGACAGAGAAATTCCACATAATTACGTCCAAATTGAAACTATTAAACAAAAGATCCGAACTAATCTCTACATGTCGACGTGTCAATAAGCACCGTTGAAGGAATCACCAACCCGTCCCACCAGACCATTGAGAATTTCAATGACTTTTTAATTACTGTCTCAACTTTATATAAGTGCATAGATTTTCAGCAGTTTTTTATGTGTACATCTGATGAATATGTGAGCAAGAAACTCAGAGTTATGTACTTTTTATCAGAAATATTGAAATATAATTTTAACTTAAATTGGCTCTATTTTAGTACATATTGAGCACACTGCAATTATATTATATTTGTTCATCTGTTGATGCTATATATATATATATATATATATATATATATTTGTGTGTGTGTGCTTCTAATGTTTGATTTCCTACCTTGTGTACTGTAGATGATTAATTAACATTCCACATTTCTGTAGAGCTGCTTAGTTACTTTTTAATTTGCATTAAAAACCCTAACATAATAAGAGTGCTTATTACGGATTACAATTGACATAGCAATTGCTCTGGGTAACCAAAATGTTATTGTTATGCTTCCCACCCCATTCTCATATGATTTAGACAAACTTTTACTTTGTTTTGATATAATTTAATTGTTCTTTGCTCCTTCATAGATAACTGTGTTGATGCCATTGGTATGGAGAGTGGTTTAATTCCCGGTGCTGCTTTGACTAATATGAAAGGTGAACACTCAGGAACTGGTAATGGTCGACTATTCAAAAAAGTTGTAAATTTCCCATTTGGATGGGAAGCAGATCGCGTAAAGGAGGATTATCTTCAAATTGATCTTGGATCAGTTCATAAAGTGAGTAATACCATTGGCTTCATGTTTTTCAGGCATTCATTGATTCCTTGCAACTTCAATAACATGACATTGTTTACTTTTTCTTATTAATTGTGACTTTTACTTGTGTATCCACCAATTACAAAGTCAAGCGGCCGAGTATGTGTATGTGTATGTAATTAAAAAGCTTCCCAGTCCCTTGATAGGACTCATTAATTTTACTGTTTCTAGGATGGGTTTTGTACTACAGTCAGCATTTGATATTTTAAGCTTCACTGATATTTTTTCTAGTACGTTCTTTTAGACAATGGTGTCAGAATACCTGGGCAATTTTTTTAGTTGCTTAGCGAAACTGGAAAACACGTAACTGATATGTCATCTACAAGCATAGTATTATGATTACCCTTATCAACTAACTTAAATTTAGCAACCATTAATACTCTGAACTGTTGTCGTAAAGTACAATTAATGAAAATTACACTTTTTCTCTGTAATAGTCATAAGACAAAATTATCGTAAATTCACTTGAGCATGAGTGGCAAGTATCTGTACTTTTTTTGACAACAACACAATACAAAATGACACAGTTCTCTTACCAATATTCTACTTAGTACATCAAAGTGTGTTACAACATACAAGAGGCTGAGTATGCATACCTTTACATAATAAATTCTGTACTGTACTAAACTGTACTTCACCTTACTGTTCTGCACTATACCTTTCCATCATTTACTAGTCAAACAATACTATGTTACCCTCTACAATACTCTATTATACAGCACTAATCTGCCATGGTCTGTACTGTAATACAATATAATTACCGCGCTAAACTGATACTGTCGTAAACAGTCAATGAATAGTCTTACGTTATGCTTTTCTTTACTATGCCTCACTAAGCTTTACTAAACTAGACTAAATTAGATAAAATCCTACAGGTTTTAGCATAGTTTTAGAGTTTTATAAGATAGACAAGAGGTTAACACACCCCTCAGTCAGGTGGATACTTTTATAACCTTACGCCTACAGACCGCATACCTCTCTCTTACAGTAGCATGAGAGACGGTGACAAAGCTGGTCCACCGGTGGCACGGGGGCATAAGTCAGAATAGTTTTTCTAAGGAGGGCAATTCTATGTTTCTTGACTTTATTTTGCAAAGACAATACCCAAGTAAATGACAAAAAAAGACACTATATTGTATATTCCTTTTTCATATAAAAGGTATTTCGCAATTTATATTTTTACTAAGGGGAGGAATAGGCTGAAATATTTTCAGAAGGGGACATAACGCCCCTTTGCCCCTCAGGTTCGGAATTTATGAGAGACCGGCTAAAGATGTTTTTCTTGACCTACGTCCAACGATCTCTACATGTATCAAACTATCGGTGGTATAAGTTTTTACTTATTTTAAGATACAGTAATACCCGATATAAATTTTTTATACAGGTAACTCGAGTAGGAATTCAAGGATCTGACAACGATCCAGCTATATTCTTTGTGAAGTCCTACCATTTTGCATACAGCAATAACAGTTTGACATGGAAAACAATCAAAGAAGGGTCTAAAAATAAGGTAAAGCGCCCTCAAGTCTCAATCTAAATATCATTATATGCGTAGTATCCAAGATTTAAAGCTTCAGTTTTATGAACAAAAATAATTTGTGTATAGTAGCTTTAGAGAGGTAATTCAAGAACGTTGCAGACTGTCTTTCTCGCCCATCCCATTCTTTGCTTTCCAGTTAAAATTCAGGTGAACGTCCTTATCCTGTACTAGTGCTCAATCTCATTTCAGTTGTCACCTTTTATTCTCTATCAATATGCGTGAGTAGACAAGATCAATAGAAATTGTATTTTAATGTCTGGTTTTTGTTAATAATTTAAAAAAGTTGACATTATTTCTTTTGTTTATATGCCATTGTAAGTAGCTAAAAAGTTCTTCTTCTTTCGGCTACTCGTCATTCGTCAGTCGCCACAGCGAATTTTCGATCTCCATAGGGCTCCGCTCTGCCATGGCTGTCCTCTCTCCTTATTCACTTTTCTGCCATATCGATCTTTATGATGCCCATCCACTTGTGCTTTGGTCATCCTCTTTTCCTCCTTCCTGCTATAGCCATTCCCAATACTCTTTCACCAACATAGTTCGCTTCGCTTCTCCACAAGTGTCCAAACCATCTCCCTTATCCGTAAAAACAAGTGTAAGGGTACTCTTCCGCCAAATATCTTGCATGTTCAGTCCACAAGAAGTCCTTAAACTTCGACTTCAGAAAAGCAAGGGCACTGTTTCCTATACATTTCTATATCTCCACCCGGATAGAGTCTGGACCTACTGCTTTTCCATTTTTCATCCTATCTAATATTAGTTTCACCTCTTCGTTGTATATCTCCTCCACAGGACCTAATCTGTTCAAATTCTTCACTATTTACCCTTGCTTTCTTCTCATTTGTAAGTTTTTCATAGTACTCCTTTATCTCCTCAGGGTATCTTTCTCTGAGTATGGAACATTGCCCTCTGCGTCCTTTATCGTATTTACGTGTTGCACATCCTTGAATGTCCGACTGAACTCTTTTACAATGCAAGAGACACTTTTTTGTTCCTCAGTTACTTCGAGGTTGTTACACAGCACCCTGTTAGCCTTAGACTTGGATTTCTCGCGTTCCTCTTTGCTTCCTTGCTGGCCTTACAGTATTCTGCTATGACCTCATAAGTTGGAGATTTATTCCTTTTTTGCATGTTTCGTTCTTTTTCCTAACACAGTTCTGTACTTTGTCGTTCCACCACCAAGTCTCCTTGCCTAGTTTCCCTTTACCAGATGTTTCCTTGGAAATTCTCTTGGTTGCTAAAGTTGTAAATTCTCAGTCTATTGGGAACACCTTCCGAGACAAAGCCATGCTTATAGTCCTGTTCTTTCAATTTTTTCCATCTGGTCTTCGGATCAGTTTCCCTTGTCCGCTTTGGCCTTGCTTTTTACTTTGCCCTGCAGACAACTGGTCGATGCTGACTTCTGACACATTTCGCCGCTACTGCTTTGCAGTCTACAACTTCCGTAGCTCGTTTTACATAGAACTTAGTCGATCTGTATCTGACTGTTTTCGCTGCAATATGTGGTTCTTTTTTCCCTTAGTCTTTATGAAGCAGGTGCTGGTAATCTCATGGCTTATTGCAAAATCTAACACTTTTTCTTCCCCTTCGTTCCTTGTCCCCAGCCATGCCTTCACATCACCTATTCGTCCCCTGTGTTTCCTTTGCCAACATGGCCATTCAGATCTGCATCAAAGAACACCCTGTCTTCCTTTGATACATATTCTATGGCATCCAGGTCTTTCCAGAGCTCTTCCTTTTTACCTTCCTCACATCCTATTTGTGCTCCATAGGCACTGATGATGTTACTTTAAAAGTCACTTATTTCCAGTCTCATTCTCATGGTTCTGTCACTCATTCGCCAAACTTCTATCACGTATCAAACTAGGTTTTGCTGAAGAATGATGCCAACCTCATTTCATTTGTTTTCTTTTTCTGGGAAATATAGTTTGTCGCCGTCTCCGGTTTCCCTGGCTTTTGTCCTTTCCACTTAGTCTAATGGACACACAATACGTTTGTATTCTTTCTTTGCATGAAATCTGCAACGTCTTTTGACCTGCCGCTTATAGTTGCAACATCAATAGTCCCTACTTTCACATTCACTTCCTTCATCCGTTCTTTCTTCCTAGCTTGCTTCTTCCGTACTCAAACTCCTCTTGTACGTCTGGCACATCCATTTTTACCATTAGTATTAATTACAGTTCAATGCTGGTGATCAACAGTACTGACAGTCGTTGTTTATCCGACCCTCGACCGATACGGTATGATTTCGTTTTGATTTTGCATTCTCTTTTTATTTCAGCAGTATTCCTTTTCTTACGCCAACCACCAGTTCTAAGCATTGGGCCTAGCCTTTTCTCTGTCGAACCGGTTACAAGGTAGTAAAGGGTATAGTTTAACTTCGTTCTAAGGTCTGTGGTATTTAACCCTTATCTGGGACTCTAACAGGTACTACAACCCCTGGTCAGTGTTGACCTAAGAGCGGTTATAACTAAGTGGTAACTCGAGTTGTGGAAAATGTGCTGACACATTTTCCACAACTCGAGAATTCCTCAATTGGAGCCTTATCACAAGATGCAGTTTTAAGTCATACTCAGGTCCTAATTAGCGTAAAAGTCATCTGACCAATTCAAAACAAGACCAATGACAAACCACCAACATATTTCTTCCAACAGAAAAGACGACTTTTAAAAAATTAAAGGCTCCAAACATCACATTTTCTCGAAAATTTTAAGTAGTCATATTATATAACAGGTTCTGCTGTGAGAAAATCAACACAACAAAGTTATTTCCATGGGTATTTTTATTGCTAAAATAACCACAATTCCAGCCCCCTAAAGTAGGTGCCATTTCTAAAATAGAAATTTAATATACTCAACCGAGTGCCTAATGGAATAATGAACGTATTTGATATTTTAATGCCTCCTGAGGTTTTTAATGTTTTTAATTTTCTAATAATTAAAAAACAAAGCTCAAACATAACAGTGTCTGTTGGGAGTGCAAAACATAGGTTCAAATCATTACTAACGATGAATAAGATATGGTTATCAATACAAAGATTGGTAATGCTGTGATTTAGTTAATTGGATAAATCATAGTACCTTTCATACCCATATCAAAACATTGTGTTTTTCTTATTGTTAGGGTTATATATCAAAATAAATCACATTACATGACATTTAAAAAAAAATGCATAAGAACACCCCAACTATTTGGTTGTGGTATATCATTGAAAAGATCATTTTACCAAATAAAGGCCTGTTACCGAAGTTAAATACTTTGGCAATATGTGTGCTTAAAAGTACACCAGTAAACCTACCACCAATTTCTCTCTACAAAAGAACTCAAGGTACTTAAATGAAAGGTAAAAGCTCACTGATTCAACGTATATTAAAAATATTACAAAAATAATGTCAGTATTTTTAACAATTTCTAAAATTTCTGGTTGGATGTTTTCTTTATCCAGAACTATCACAGGGTTTACTTTGGATAAAAAAGCAATAGCTGATGCCTAACCTCTTTTGAAAGAATATTTCCCATACTTTGTGCAGAAACAGAAAGCAGTTAATTGCTGTGCTTACCTGAAAAAAGAATTCAACTTCCTACGTAATAAAATGGAGTACTTTTCCATCTAAAATCCTATTACCAAACCAATACTTTAAAATTCATATTACGAATAAATATTTACATACAATCTTTGCAATACGAAACAGAGTATCCAAGGTTGCCCTTGTTTGGTTCAGCTTTGTTATTTCAAATTCGATGTTAGACATTGTAACAGACCCTGCCAGTGAATCCTGTCAACAATCGTCTACGTTAGGTTTTTGTATTTTGATGAATAGATTATCAAGTACAAAAACTATAGAAGGAAAGATTTAAAACTAACAAGTAAATTTGGAATGGGCATCTATACTTAACAAAAAATTGACAGCTTTTCTGCTACCACTTGTTCATCAAAGGACCCTTGGCCAAGGGCTAGTGCAACAGAATGATCATGAAATTACCAATTCTACTTCCGAAATCGCCGTAACTCCAAATTATTGTCAAGACTTGTTGAATGTAAAAATTTATCGGATTTGATGCTGTTAAGAAGAGTAATTTTCAGAATATTAACCTGCGAGATCAAGAATGTTAATAATTCTACCTGGTTACTCACGGATGAGCCCCTAGGATTTAATCCGAACCATTCTTTCTCCAACCTCAGTCTGCATATTTTTGTAAAAGGTCCCATATTGCCTCTTCTAAAGGCTTCTAGATCTTTTAACTTTACATAACAATAGAGACAATGATATAGACCAATACTTTTTTAGAGCAAAATATTATGAACAAAACTAGTAGTCACAGATAAGAAGTCTTTAAAACAAAAATCCAAGCAGAATTCTGCTTATTTTAACGTCACATTCCCCAGTGACTGGGCTTAGATGATACCCTTCAGAGGGACTTTATTGTGCCAGTGAGAAATTTCTGGAGCTTATTGGTTACAGTGCAACTAACCATTAAGCCACCACTCCTCAAGCAGAATACTGTTATATTGTAACTAAACACTACCTCTGGTGAGAAACCACAAGCACAAGATGCAAGGTTATGAAGGAAAAAACACTTAAAATATTTTTGTGGTTTCGGTAAATGGTCAGCATTATATACAGGTAATCCCTTGATAGAATGTAGAAAAAGGACCCTAAGAGACTTGAAAAAGAAAATTTGATATAAATGACATAACTTAGAGTGTAAATTAATAAAATTTCTTACAACTTGACAGAAATGCCTAACCCAGTTAGGAGTCTTCTTACCCCCCCCTATTATGACAGCTCCATTGTTGTTATTTCAGTGGTACGTATTAGTAGACTTTTATCTTGTTGAATCACATTTATCCATCTTTCAGAAAGCTCTTCGTCTGGTCATGGATTCGAAAAATCTTACTTTTAGGTTTGGAAATCGAGTCTTATCATTGATTTTTTGCACAAATACCCAATCACCTGAATCATTTGACTTTATTGACCATATTCAAGGTCCTACTAAAATTCGCGTGCCCATTCTATTTATTTGCATCATAAACAAAAATAATTTATTGTTTTAGTTGTATTATATTATATTTTATAATATTCGGACGATTAAATTGCAAGCAGTAACTAAATCCTTAGTTAAGCTTAATATATAGCCATCATTGATACCACTTTTTGGGAAAATTGTCATCTTAACGTTTTCTGTGGAGGGCATAATTACATGACAAGGTTGGTAAGGATTTAGGGTTTAGATGTTAAAACTGATGCTTTAGATTGTTGGTGTAAAAATAATAGTTTTTAAAGAAAACTGTCAAAGGCTACTGTATTTGAAGATGATGAGAGGTTTAGACTAGTTCTTGCCGTAAGTAAACTGTATAAGGCCACCTAACTCTTCCGTTACTGATCCTGTTCTGTGGAAGCAACACAGTGACAATACGAAAGTAAATGTTAGTTATGGTATATCTCGTGAAACGGCTGATAAAAAAACCCAAAAAGCAAAAGAAGATTTTTTAATACCAAGGAAAAGCATCAAGTTTAATGTTTGCGGTAATGTGCAATACTGGTACCAATTTGTAAAGTGTTAAAAAAGGTAAAATTTATAGTAGCCTAATCTAAAATATGTATGCACCTTCTCTGGGAGGAATGTAATAATAGAACATAAACATAGAAACTAACAAGGTTATTGTTCGAGCGAGGCGAGGGAGAACTGCAGCTGCAATTTTTTGTTATTGTGTAATAGATACTAATATCTCTTAGTATTTTGAATTTTAGACACTTTTGGTGCTCTGGCAGTTTCTCATGTACCCAACTTTCAGAATTAATAATACTATTCAATTGGGTGTATTGGGTGTATAATGGACTATGCTGCACAATAACGCGTAAGAACGTCAGCAGAGTGGCGCAGAGGAAGCGTGCTCGGCCCGCAACTCAGAGGTCGATGGATGTAAACCACTCTCTGCTACATACTGTTTTCTTTTTTCTTTAAATTTAATTTTTGGTCTTTAACTGGTCCTCTCCCATTTCTCTCATCGGTGCTTGATTTTATATTTCATTTTATTATTATTATTATTATTATTATTATCTGTTTTAAAGCTTTCGCACAGGCTGTTCGTATTGCCGAGTATTTTCCTCTTGGGCGAGCCACAACTAGTGGCCAAGGGCCAAGAGGGTTCTTTCAAATGTCCATTACTTTTCTAATTATCCTCGCAGATCCCAATAAGGCTGTTTTTTGCACAATTCCAACATTTACTTCAAGACCTAACATTTCCATCCAGCTATTAAATCTTTTGCTCACACAGCCTAAGGCACCAACAACTACTGGTACCACTTTCACTTTTCTTAACGACCAAAGACGTTTCAGCTCCATTTTTAAATCTTGATACTTTTCGACCTTTTCATTCTCTTTTTCATGTGCCCTACAATCACCAGGTACAGCAACATCTATAATGATGGCATCTTTCGTTTTCTTCTCAAGTAATATTATGTCTGGTCTCCTCGCTTCTATCAAATTATCACATTGGATATTGATATCCCAAATCAATTTTACATTTTCATCTTCTACTACACCTTCCGGGCAATGTTCGTACCATTTCTCCTTCCTGTCGAGACCATACTTTCCACATAACATCCAATGGATCAGCTTAGCGATGTTATCATGTCTCCTCTTGTATTCACGTTGAGCCATTTTACTACACTCACAAACAATATGTTGCACTGTCTCCGCTTGTTCTCCACACATTCTGCACAAGGGACTTTCTGAAGTTTTATCAATTCTGTTTTTAATGTAGTTTGTTCGCAAAGCCTGTTCTTGTGCGGCAAATATTGTTGCTTCTGTTTGAACTTTGATGTCTCCTCGAGTAATCCATTATCTTGGCAATGGATTATTTTTATTATTATTATTATTATTATTATTATTATCTTAGTTTGTAGCATTTGCACAGGTTGTTCTTAATGCCACTTTGTTCCTCTTGGGCTAGCCACAACTAGCAGCCAAAGGCCAAGAGGTTTCCTTCTCCTTACATTTCTAAAACTTTTCTAAGAAACCTAGCTGTTCCTAATAAGGCTGTCTTTTGTATTATACCAATGTCTAACTCAATTTTTATCATGTCAGTCCATCTCTTGAAATTTTTGCTTACACACCCCAAAGCTCCAACAACAATTATTATTATTTTTATTATTATTATTATTATTATTATTATTATTATTATTTGATTTTATTATATTATTCCAGCATGAAGGCGCGAAATCCTCTCTAATATCAATGCACATTTAATACAAGTTTACTCAAAACTAAACGTGTATTAACATTAGGGAAAGCGGGATGGAACAAATTTTTGGTGACTGCTCATAGTTTTTATTACATATACATAATGATATTTTCAGGTCTGCTCGCTCAAACACGTTCCATACTTGTGTGGTCGCCTATTTCCTGGTTTTTATGATTTTGTAAGTTAACATATTCATTTTTTCATTTAAATTTTTTCATTCAACAGGAACTAGAAGGTTGTGTCGCACAGGATGCTGCTAAATTTCCAAAAGTTACTAATATTGTTCCACCAATTTATGCAAGGTATGTGAGAATAACACCCAAAAATTTTCAAGGATTGAAAGTCCTTAGAAGTGAAATATATGGATGTGTATCAGAACCAAGACCTTCAAATAAGACAGACACAGGTATTTTTCAGCTACACTTATTTCTGTGCTAAATAAATAAACCATGTATTCACACGTATCATAAACAACACAACACACATTTACGTATTACTTAACAACGACAGGTTCTAAAATTAGAAATGCAGTGCTACCTTAAAACTTAAGAGGTTACTTCAAACAAAGTTACCAAGGTTATTTTCTTCGCGTCATTGGTAAGCTTTTTCATTGAACTAGTTCGATAATTGAATTGAAAATACGGTAAAAGGTACACAAGATTCTATTTTGTATCTATTTGCCTCAGACAAATGGAAACAAATTACTTCGCAAAACAATATTTCAGGTGTTGTCCTTTGTTCAAACTTTTCAGTTGAATTCAAACCATTTCTGATGCCTTACAGCGTGTCATCTGGACCCATTTTGTGCCCCTCGTTGGAAACTGAAAATCTGTTCCAGTGTTCAATTGTGAAATTTACTTTTGACGTTTTATCACTTCTTAATTTGTCCAAAGTCCATTTCGAGGGTATTATTTTGTTGGTGCATTTTATGTTTTAATTTCCAACTAATATTGCCACAATCAGTTGATTGTTACCCCCAAACACCTGGACTCAGTCATCGTGCTGATAAAAATCTCACTGATTTTGTTTTTGCCAGTGCTGCATGGTGACGTCCATCTGTACTTGTGAACAGGGGCGTAGCGTGACATTTCCCCCAGAGTATTCAGAAGTAAAAGGGGAAGGACGGGTGTCTGGGGTCGAAGCACTATAATAAATTTTGAGTCATTCCCTCACGGCCCTTTCCAAATGACGAAAGGACCCCATGTAGAGAACAGCAGGTAAGCTATACATACGGATGCTCTTATTATTTTTAACACTCAAAAGTGTTTCCAACAAAGCATTTAGGTTCTTATTTAACCCAGATATTGCCACATACGTGGTTTTGGGGGAAATTGTCCTCATAAAAATGTCTCAGAAAATTTTGCCTTCGGTTTTTCTTGTGTAGAATGTTCAAATCAATTGTAAAAGTTTTAATAACACAACAGCTGTTTAAAATGTTAATAGAAATTCAAAGCTAAAATTTAAAACTATTCTAAAATCCGATCTGTTTGTCGGTCTTTCATATTTGGGAATAAGTCTTTAACCCAGTCATGGAAAGGTCTTTGAAAGTACAAACTTTGTAGAAGATCTTAATTTGTAGAAAAGTGACAAAGAAATAAATCAACTCTGTCCCATGGAGGCACGATGTGCATTCTTGATTAGCTTCCAAGACAGAAAAATATATCCGGACAGCAGCTGATGTGACAGAACTGTCAAAATTAATGCAGAACCCTTTTTAATTTGAGGCATTCTTTTTAACAATTTAGCAGCGGCTATCATTTTTTGCAAGTGAGAATTCGTAAATTGGACTATTTCTGTGAATCTTGTTAACAGGAGATGAAAAGGACCGCTTTTTATTTTAATTTCTCGAAGGCCTTTGAAATTTTTGAAAGAGGAATAGTTTTCACTTTGGTTTCTTGCAAATCAACATTCTTTGACCACTTCTTACTTTTTTCAGGGTTTAACTAAAAAACAAACAGTAGTTTCTGGACTTATGCTTTCTCAACCAAAAATCAAATTTGTTATGCAAAGGCCTTTAATTGGATGTGGCACATTAGCTTTATGTCAAAAAAATTAAGAGAGAATGAGCTACCACAGGAATATGTGATGCTTCCATGTGAACTGCTTTCTTGAAAGCGTGTATGTTCTGTTTTGTAATCAAGTGGCATTAACATTTAAGAGTGTCCACATAACCTTTTGGTACTGTCTGATATTCAATGATGGATTTACAGCATAAATTTCTCGTCAAAGTGAATATTATTTTTATTACTGTATGTTGGAAGCTAAGTTTCAAAGTTAGATTACCTGTCAAAACCAAGTAACGCTTGCGTGGTTGCAGTCCAGAAAATGGCAGCAGTCAGTGACCCCAGGCCCAGGCCAAGTAACATGGTGACACCAGACTATCCTATTTCCTCCAAAAATTCCGCACTTTCAGCTTAACATTTGTAATAAACTCCGCCCTCTATTAAAAGCCGCATCCTTAAGAGCGGCGATTTTCAGAAAACAGACCAAACAAGAAATAGCGAATAGTTTTCAGGAGTCTTATTTCTTTTTATCAGCAAACTCTTCTTTTAGATAAGATAAATACGAATGTTGTTTTTTCCGCTTTAAGAGTTCGTCAAAAAGAATTTTCGCATGAATGTTACTTGATGTGAAACAACTGAATTGTGCAGGCACGCTTAGACTAACTTATCGTATCCTTTTACAATTGACAATCGCGCTATGATCTATTCGACATTCTATTCGATATATTCGACAGTTCTATCGGTAAATGTCCTACTAAAATTTCCTCAATTTTTAACACAATCTTTTCGTAAGTATTTTTAGAAAATTAAAACATTTTTTGAAGTCTGTTTTTATCTTTTTTCATACCAATTTTCGTTTTGTATTAAATGCTGCTGTCTGATAAACGGTAGGTCGAACTGGTCCACAAACCAAAACAAAAAGTAAAACCGAAATATAAGTTGTGTCAAACAAACCGAAAATCGAACTAAATGTACGTACTCTACATAAAAATTTTTGTTTTCCTTCCATAAAAATATGGCAGTAAACTCACAAAAATTTTGGAGACGGCTACCACGGGTTCGCTTTTCATGTTCATTATGAAATGAAAGACGAAGCTCGACTAAACCAGAGGAAAACCTTAGAGGAGGTTCCTCTCAAGATTGATATGAGGCTGCAAGCAGAAATCTCTCTGCGTGTTTTACCGTTGTGTACATCTCTAAAGACCTCTTAATTACCATGTTTCCTTGTTACTCCTTTAGATTTCTTACAGATGCTTCACTCTTTAATTTAGAGGGAAATAATTCATAAAACAAAAAATTAATATAGTATGCTGAATACAAACAAATCACCCTTATCAAACATTTTATATACTACTATAGGCAACAGAAAATATTTTCCTCTGATATTTCTAATTGGTACCATCTGTGCTGAGTACCCTTCAATTGTTTCTTTTGTTGTTGGTTTGTTGGTCTTTTTGTCATGTTAGCTAAAGTTATTACTGTTGTTATTAACCTTTCCTTCTTTTGATAGAAAGATATGTTTTCACCAGCTTCTTTCTTTTTCATGAAATAAAAACTTTCCTGTTTAAAAAAAGCGCACTTTGTATATATTGTAAACTGTAATCTGTCTTACTCTCACCAACTGAATTTTGTCGGGCTCCTTTTAGCATGGCACATCTACTTTAGGGGGATATCCACTCTTGTTACATCTTATCCAAGTGCTACTATTTTACATTTAAGACACAACCTTGAGCAGCAATTAACGATCATCTTTACAAAAAAGGTATGTTAACCTCAAAAACATTAAGTTCACATTTTAAGAAACGTAGTTTTGAATAAATACTTCAATTTTAAGTATTGTGTTTTTTCAATTTTTTGCTCTTACCTCCTTTTGTAGCAATACCAAAAGAATTTGGTAGACGGGTGGTACTGTTAGACACTAAAAGAAATCAGCTTTATGTTTGTGTCTACAATGACAAAGTGTAAGTTACCAAAAAAATATTTTTAATGTACTAAGCTTGCTAATATTTTGTATTCTCGAGCCAACATTATTTTTGTAGCCCCAATGTCTTCTTAATATTTACAAGCATGGAAAGCCACCAGGGGTTGTTACAGAGAATGGTATACACGTTTTCAAAACAGGCAGGTTTTGTTCCCGATCTTTATGCGTGACATATTTGCCATATTTTCTTGAAAACATTCCATCCCTTATCTTTCCGATTGTCTCTGCCTCCTGAATTATAACAATCTAACTTTTTAATCAATCTCCCCCTCACATTAAACATGTCCCTACGATTCATGCATCTGGCAATTTTAACCATAATCTCTCTGTCCTTCACCGACATTGTTCGGATTTTGGTAGATTTCCTTCCTTTTGCATTTAAAACCTTTCTTTTTGGTCGTGTTCCCTAACTACTATAGATTTTGCATCTACAGTGCATTCATTCTCTTCTCTTAACTATGGCCAGTGGTACATTTTCCTTCTCGCAAATTGTGGACGGATGTAACATGATACTGTGAGTCCTATCCTGAAGATCATGTCAGTCAGACCATTCTATTCTGCCAGGCAGCACTTTTTATTACCTGAAATGTCTAGGAATTCCTAACAATGATATGTCGAAAGGAGATAGTATTTTGTAAATTACATGTTGTGAAACATAGCGACTTGTGAGATCAAATCAGAAATTACACAAAAATAATAAGTAATGGACAATTAGCATAAACCCCAATCACTGGATAAAATTAGTTGTTCAAGTTATGGGACTTGTATCATTATATATTTTTTGCAATATCTGGGAATTCTGTCTTGTTTTTTGGTAATATTTTAGTACAAGTCTCTATCTGAAAATGTCAGTTCTTATGGCAGGTCCTAAAAGAAGCAATTCTTTGACAACTTCAAAAAGTGAAGGTGGAAGGAGTTTGAAAAAATATGTTGAAGCCTGGCAAAAAAAAGAAAGCAGCATTATGGACTACATGATGATAATATTGCAAATGAAATTTTGCTTTTACAATGATGATCTCTTGAAAATTTAAGTCAAACAAGTTACAATTTTAATCGATGTGTAATTTAGTCAAAAAATACTTTTTTATATATATTATATAGCCATAAGCTGGTAAAATCTAGTGAAAAGCACTATGTAGGTTTCGTTTCAGGCTTGATGTTTACACATAATACTCAAATGAATCTGAAAATAGAAAAAATTACATAGAGAGAAATAGGTGGATGGAAAAATAGGTAAATAGATAGATAGATAGATAGATAGATAGATAGATAGATGGATAGATGGATAGAAAGATAGAGCGATAGATTGATGAATAGATAGATAAACAGATAGATAGATGGATAGATAAATAGATGGATAGATGGTTAGATGGATAGATGGATAGATGGATAGATGGATAGATGGATAGATGGATAGATGGATAGATGGAGAGATGGATAGATGGATAGATGGATAGATGGATGGATGGATAGATGGATAGATGGATAGATGGATAGATGGATAGATGGATAGATGGATAGATGGATAGATGGATAGATGGATAGATGGATAGATGGATATTTGGATAGATGGATAGATGGGTAGATGGATAGATGGATAGATGGATGAATAGATAGATAGATAAATAGATAGATAGATAGATGGAAGGATGGATGGATACATATAACTAGAGAAATAATTTTTTATTACTCTAACACAGGTTATTGGTTTCAAAGTGGTCTAAGGTTTTGCTTAAGTTTAGAGACTGAACAATATACGTTGAAATTCCTCTTACTCAATCTAAAACATTTTAAATAATGGTTCTTTTTCTGTATGGGTTGATAATTAGATAGAAGGACAGATTAATTAGTTGCAAAGTAGATAAATGTAAACATATAAGCATATATATATGTGGCTATTCATCGATAATTATTTATCAATAACAGGAACCCAAAAAGCTGTGTTTGGACAAAAGACGGAAGTGTATGGGGAGGTATGTTTGATTTTGTTGTGAGCTGCATTGAAACAGCATTTATTTTGTGTAACACTCAAACAAACACACTTTAAAGCACGACTCTTAAGAAACAACTGGCATAATTTACTTAACCAATGCAATTGCAATTAACTTCATTTTGCACCAATGCAATAAAATAGATATTTTAGTTCTGCATTCCTTTGTGGGTTAGTCTGTTTTCGTATCCATAAGTTTGAAAAATTATTGCACTTGCATGGCCTTTCTAACTTGCCTTTTTTTTAAATCTTTGTCCCAATATATTATATTTGTATGTGTTAGCACAGATTGGAATTGCATACATGAACCAAATACTCTTGCCGAAAGTCTCAACAGGCACACTAGACCTGAGCGATAAAGCTTTTTGAAACTTATCTAAGTCCAGGCGCAAATACAGCTTTATTCAAAACATTATCAATGGAAATATTAGTTTTGTAGGTCTTTCACTTCCAAAACACATATTTTTAACATGAATGTCATGATTACAAAAACCTGTATCAAAACAAGAATAACCACTCCATACAAAATAAAGAAATTTTTGTTAAATTGAGACCAGTGAGAATAACCAAGTAAATTTTTCCTAAAACTCATTGTATTTATTAAGCCAAAGAAAGACTTTCCCTCTTAAGCAATGCTTTTGCTAATAGAACAAGAAATCGTGTTAGATTTTGGCAAGTTTCGGTTCGGTTATATTTCTTCTCTTTTCGGTCACAAAACATCACAAAATATATTCTGGTTAGCCTATATAGCAAAACTCGATCTGATTTACTGAGTAATGAAAGGTAAGCCTACCTAAAGACGTTTTTAGAGATAATTAGTTATAGTTATTTTATAGCTATTATGTTGATATTTACACTTTCAGCTCCTTCTTTTGATGACAATACTTGTGGTGTCACCAAGACATATGTCAGCAATTCAATGCAATTCAATAGCCCACACATAAAAAGCTTCTCTTAAAAATTGTTTACTGAAATTCCTGTGGCTCTTTAACCTAACATGAGAAACCATGTAAACATTAAAAACAAGATAGCTTTCTTGCCCCTCCAGTATTCACTGTATTTTTATATGCTTTGGTCAAGTTGCGTCATGTTTTATGTTTTCATTTATTGTAATGTAAACAAAGTTTCCAATAAGAGTGAGACCAGTCTATTAATACGTATGATATCCCTAGAGGAAAGACAAACAATCTGAGTGATATTAATACTGCAATGTAACCATTTCCGTTAAGTCCCAAGTTTTCAGATAATTTCCATTGTTTGTCTTTTCTCATCAACCTAGATGGTTTATTGCTCACAACTGGATTGCAAAATTTGATTATTTGTTTGATTTCAATATCCTGACTATTTGTTACTAATGTTAATCATCAGGGAGTCCTTTTACTTTATTTTGACTCCTTTTCTGTTTTAAATTTCTGAAACTGAAACAGGATAATGTTATGAAGTTATATTTAAAACGTTGGAAATGTAGGTTAACAGTTTAATCTGTTTTAATTGTTCTGAAAACGTTCAAACAAGAAAATAGCATTGAAACTGTCTTCAACACGGTTATCAATCTTAAATTGGAAAATTGATGAAAGCAGATGCAAATATTTATTAGCTGTTTCTTTTAAACAAATATAAACATGTAAGTTATCCAACTGAAATTACACGCTTCCCAGGAAACTCCGCGGCTAAAAATATTATTCTTATCATTTTTGAAAAAAAAAATTATCTCATTAAGACTTTAATATATATGCGCCTTTNATAATGTTATGAAGTTATATTTAAAACGTTGGCAATGTAGGTTAACAGTTTAATCTGTTTTAATTGTTCTGAAAACGTTCAAACAAGAAAATAGCATTGAAACTGTCTTCAACACGGTTATCAATCTTAAATTGGAAAATTGATGAAAGCAGATGCAAATATTTATTAGCTGTTTCTTTTAAACAAATATAAACATGTAAGTTATCCAACTGAAATTACACGCTTCCCAGGAAACTCCGCGGCTAAAAATATTATTCTTATCATTTTTGAAAAAAAAAATTATCTCATTAAGACTTTAATATATATGCGCCTTTAGACGTTAATTTGTTTGCTACTTTATTCAAAATAAGGCGCCACAATCATTCGCCACACCAATATATATAACTGTAGCATACCTTGACCGACCTTGCCAAAAACTGTCAAATGAAAGCAGGCAAAAATTCTTATTCGGCGACATTAACGACGTGACAGGAACATTTAAAAATAAACCTTCTCTTACAGGGATTTAATCTTCGAAGTTGGATATATGTTTAAGTTAGTTACATTCGACGTTTTTTCAAAGTCCTGGAAACTTCAAAAAACGTCATAGAATAAAGTGTAGAAGTGCAAGAAAATTCATCCAAAATTCCAGCCCCAGCCAATTTCTCTCCTCAGTCAAGCAAAATAATCTAAGTAAGGCTACCATTTTCGTCCTGGCTGTGTCCGAATAAGAAATATTACTCTTTCCATTTTCATTCAGTCTCTATTGTTCATGTAGTTTTTATGTATTCTGTCTTGTTACTTTCATTCATTTTCCATCCTCCTTCCACTGCAGCAAGATTGTTTTGACATGTCTCTTCAGTTACTTAGAATATAAACACGTTCAAAATCATGATATCTTGAATATGAAATTGGAATGGGCCTTCAAATTTGATGTTTAAATGCTTGAATCAAATATATTATTCTTTTTTGACTTTCTATTAAAGGATCATAGGATGACGATAAAAGAACTTTTTAAATAAAATCCAGCCTAATTGGCAATTAGGTTCTTGAAGATTACTTGGCACATTTTTTAATAAAGCTTGCTCAAAAAGTTCTGTGTTGCTATCAGATAATCTAAAAAACTTTCATATGTATAAATGTTAAATATTTGGCTTGTAGAGAGTTATATTAATTTTTATCGAAGATATTATCTTCGGGGATTATCTATCATTAACATTATATTTGGAGATTCAAGATGATAGCACTGGAGGCGGACGTGTTTTTGCTTGCTCTCAGATTTTGTTTCTCTATTTATGGTAAAAAAATGTTTCCTTTTTAACCAGCGATTATATCAGTATTACTATGAACTGCAGTGAAGTATTCTTGGAAAGTGAGTGTTGTTATGGGTTCTCAAACATTTGTTTTGAAAAAGAGGATATACAAAATCTACTCAAACTTGTGTTATTGCTGATTATATCTGGTGATGTGGAAATATGACCCGGTCCATTAAATCCTGTAGAGTTATCAAATCTTCTAAACTTTAAAGGGATACATATTTCATCAAAACATTTGTGTTCTTTTTTCAAAGAAACATTATTTTAGAGGAAGAATTTCTGCAACGCTCAAACAAGATAGAATTATTTACGCTTAGTAAAACTCACATACAAGAAAGTGACATTGACTGTATGTATGATATACTGGGGTACACATTCATATATATATATATTTATATATATATATATATATATATATGTCCAGGAAAAATGGTAAAGGCGGCGGAGTTGCAGCTTATATTTTAAATCGACTACGTTGGAACAGGAGAGAAGATCTTGAAGGTGATTCAACTGAGAGTTTATGACTACAAATTACCCCTAAAGTTCGAAAAGTTACTGTGTTTGTATTTTATACAGACCACTATCCACACGAAATGGATAAAGGATATCTTGTTTGTGCTCTCTTCATTGATCTAAGCAAAGCATTTGATACTTAAAGCCACTCAAAATTACTTGCAGAGCTTACGGCTTGTGGTATCAATGGTATTGAACTGGAGTGGTTCACAGATTATCTCTTCCATCCTAAAATCAAAACATCGTACAACGGTTGCTTATCTGGGTCTAAAAATCTATACTTTGGAGTGCCACAAGGGTCCATACTAGGGTCCCTGCTGTTTCTGATTTTTTTTTCACGGATGTGACTGACTGCATAATTAATGCGAAAATCATGAAATATGCAGACGATACGGTTCTATTTTATCCTGGAAAAAGCCTGTATGAGATGGAAGGAAAGTTGAATGTGAGAAAAATTGATAACTTTGACAAATTAATATTAGAAATAAAGCAATTTTTTAGTTAAAAAAAGTTATTTCTTAATATATCTTTTGCATATATGACTGTACTACGCTGTTTCAACATCAGTACAGTCCGCTCTTGGCCTTACCTGAACGCCTCCAACCTACACCATACTTATGTCGAAACAACATTGAACTTATATATATGTACTGTTTTATAGCCTTTTGAATCGCGTGGTTGTGGTCACTATTTCCTTTGTCTATTCTTTCTTCTCTGTATTTTATCAACGCGATGTTGTCGTCTTCACGTGTTACCTATCGTGGTAGAAATCATCCATATTGTCTGACCGTGATATTCGTATTCGATCGTGGTGCAAATATCGTTACACGCTTTCCCTAGACCAATACTAATTTTAATTTATATTTTTATTTACAGTTTTAGTGCATATAGTATTAGTTTTTAGATTTTATAATTTTTAATTAGAACTCATATTAATAACAGCATATTTTTTGTTGAAGTGATTTGTCCTGTATAAAGACCCATTATAAATAAAATAAATAAATAAATAAATAAATTAGACTATAAGGTAGAGAATTACAAAGAAACCTTCTAGTATCGTAAGTTCTGTTCTTTTAAACTTGAGCATGGAATTTAAAAAATCCTTTGAGAGGAACCTAGATAGGAGGCCTTTTTGTTTTCTTCCTCTAATAAAACATAGTTTTCCACCTCTTTTCTACAGCTATAAATGATGTCGTTAATATCATTGGCTATGACGACAAGACAACTGCCTTGTACGGAATAGACAATCATCTGACCTACAAGTTTAGTATCGATGGTGGTATAACATGGACAGGGATTTCTATAGAGGAATGGGAACGAAGACAATCTAACAATAATATTATTTTTGCAACAAAACTGGAAGACATACTTGTTGGTCAAGCTCCAAGTGATACTCTGAGCTGGAAAGCATCCAATGGGAAGACATGGGGTGGTATGTACTATTTGTTCTTTTCTATTAAAAACCACTGGTTTAATTTCGTTTTATTTGTGGTTTTTTCCTCCACATTTCAAAAAGTTACATAGAAATTTCTAACAACTGCAGTTTCCTAATAGACGAAGACAGACATTTAAAACCATAGTAACTGTGACTTAAATTAGTCAATTATTTCTTTGGTAGGGTCGCAAGCATGATTTACCGTCCTACCACTGTTTCTTTCAGACGCCTATCATATGCACCTACTCGGAATTTACCGAAATATGGATTAGTTCAACACCGATATAGATTATTTCAAGATTGTCACCTTTCATATACTTTGCCTTTTGTCTTTTTTCTATCTATTTTGATTACCGTAATTTTCCCCATTTTTAGGTTCTATAGGTAACTTTACTTGAACACTGAGGAATTTCCTGTGCAGATGCCTTACACGACATCAATCATTTTTCCCAAAGAATGGACCCCAAAACCTCTTTTTACTGTGAAACAAATGGGTAATCACTAAGCCATGGTTTCTCAAAAGTGTTCACGGATCTTCCTAGGTTTCTTCAAAATATTATTCTCTTTAGCATCTATATAAAATATTGTAAGGTGTTGATATTTTGAATACTATTTCTGATCTTTGATCTGTCAAACATATAAGCATTTTATTGTAAGATGTTAGACTTTTCAACACCTCCGGTTTGCGGATTTAACATGAACTTCAGGGAATGGATAACCCTGCGCTGTACAATCTCTGGGACACCCTTTGAGAGGGTTTGATACCAGGTTTAGCAACCCCCCTGGGTTTTGAAGCTTTCATCCTGTCGCCGAGTCCTGCCATAGTAGGCACGGTGCATTCGTGGCTGTATGACCTTTCTTGATAAGGTCACCGGCCAGGGATGGCCAATGACTTCCCAATGAGCAGGACCTTAGACCAAGGCAAGGCCCATTACTAATACTTGTGGTTAGTCTCAGGAAGGGCATCCGGCCAGAACAAACAACTGCCCATTCTGGAATGCGAATGACAGAACAAGTTGATATGATACCGGATCCGTCGCGGCCCTGGTTACCAACGATTGCCTTTGCTTGGAGACCAGGGTGGCAATGGAAAATATGCAAATGGCTACAAATGCAGAAGGGAGCGTGGAGGAAGAAGGGTAAGAAGGAAAAGGGAAAAGCGATGGAAGCAAGGCCAAGAACAGAAGTTCACGATTGGAACTCTCAATGTAGGTACAATGACAGTAAGAGGAAATGAAACGGTGGATTTGCTGGAGAAAAGAAAGTTGAAGATCCTATGCATGCAAGGAGCCAAGTGGAAAGCCTCAAAGGGCAAGAAAATTGAAAATGGATCCAAGTTCTATTCCAATGGCACAATAAACAATAGAAATGCAGTGCCAAGCATCCTCCATCACTCGCTTACAGCGGGGGTAGTATCGGTAGAGATGTTCAGACCGAATCATGGAACTGTGGATCGAGGTCGGTGGTGCTATCATGCAAGTCCATAATGCAATGTGCCCCAGAATGGATGTAATGGAGTGGAAAAGTAAAGGTTTGGGTAAGACCTGGATGATTATTTGAGCAACAAGAGTGCACAAGACAAACAGCACGTTAAGATGGTGAAAGATGAAAACAGTATTGTACAGAAGTCAGAATCGGACATCCTAGAGAGGAGGTGGAAGGGGTATTTTGAAGACCTGATGAATGTTAAGAACCTAGGAAGAACCAAGAAAATAGTGGACAAGTTCGAGACAGAGAGATTAGATCAACCACACAAGAGAAAACAGAAAGGGCAAATTGAAGAATGGTAAACCAGTTGCTCCAGAGGGAATACCAGTAAGAGCCTGGAAACACCTTGGAGATTACTGAATTTAGTTCCTAATAGGTCTATTCAACGATATACTTGAAACAGAGCAGATGCAGGAAGAGTGGAACAAAACCACACTAGTTCCAATAAACATGAAAAGGAAGATGTACAAAGCTGCTCCAGCTACAAAGGAATAACGTTGTAGAGTTTCACCATGACGGTTTGGGAGAGGGAGATTGTTCAGGGAGTCCAGGAAGAAATCGAAATCCTCCCAAAATAGTTCGTCTTTGTGCCCAAGAAAACCATAACAGATGCCAACTTTATGGTCCAAATGACAGCAGAGAATTATCGTTAAGGCCAACAGGACCTTTATTGTGTATTTATCACCCTCGAAAAGGCACGTGACAAGGTACCGAGAGATGAGATCCGGTATTGCATGAGAAGGAAAGAAGTATCAGAATAGTTGTGTCCGTCGTGTTCAAGAAATATACAGGAAGCCTGGGGCAGAGATCATATGTGCTGCAGGAAGAACTGAAGCATTCAATGTAGGGCTAGATCAGGGGTCATTCCTGAGTCCACTACCCTTTGCTGTAATGATAGATGGGCTGACAGATAAATTGAGGAGGGAGACGTTATGGAATATTATATGTGCAGATGACACTGTGCTCTTAAATACGGAGAAAGGACAGACCGATGATGAGCTAGAATGAGGATGGCGGGCTGCACTGAAGTATAATGGATTGAAAGTGAGCCGAGCAAAGACGGAGTACCTCTGGATCAACAAGAAAAGACAATTACCACGAATTAAAATTGGTAATGGTGACCTTCTAGAATTAGAGGACTTCACGTAGCTTGAGTCTACTATTGAGAAAAGTGGAGATTGTGCTAAAGAAGTAAAGAAAAGAATCCAGGTAATTTTGAGAAGCTGGTAGAACACGACTGAAATCTTGTGTGACAAAATACCCTTCAAGGTCAAAGGGACGCTGTATAAAACCGTGGTAAGGCCTGTCATATTGTACGGACTAGAGGCAGCCCCTCTAATGAAGACTTTTGAGACAAAGATGTAAACGGCAGAAATGCGTATGCTTAGGTTGTTGCTTGGAGTTACAAGAAAGGAATGATCAGAAAAATCAGATATATCATTGAGGCCTGTGACATCGCTGGAGGGTTGAGGGAGACACGGTCAAAGTGATATGGAAATGCCTAAGAAAAGGAAAAAGAGCACATTGGTAAATGAGTGCTGAACATAGAGAAACTGGCAAAAGAAAACAGGGAAGGCCAAGGAGAAAATGGAGGGTTGTGTGGGGGATGACGTCATCAAGACGTTGTTGACCGAGGAAGATGAACAGGACCGACGCAAATGGAAGAAGTCAGTTTGCTGAAGTGATCCCTGATGGGAAACGCCGAAAGAAAACGGAAAAGAAGAAGAAACCTTTTCGACTTCTATTCAGGTTTTCCGAAATGTTCAGTTTTTTAACATCTGCTTATGCCACTTCACGATCATCTGTGAATCTATTCAGATTGTTTAGGTATTAACGTTCTAAACATCTATTTACTCATGTCATGCTGGGGCCTTGACTGGAACATATTACTTACGTTTTGATCTATGTTTTCGTTGGGTAGGTTTTGCACATTATTTTTCTTCCTCTCGTCTTTACCTTAAAAATATGTATTTTTGCTCCTTTTGAGCTTTCAAGTCCTGCTTTGAATTATATGCATGATTTGTCTTTGTTCAGAAAAGGGATGTCATGTAACAAACTGCTCGTTGTTGTCGAAAACACTTTTTGTTGCCGAAATCTTTCTACCCTATGTCATACGGAATCTGTTTTGAGAAGAAAGAACCCGAGAAGACAAATCCCACGTTTAGCAAATGTACATTTGTATAAACTATTAAAAATGAATCAAATAAAATTGAAAGATTAAAGATGTGACAAGACATGTGATTCTAAATTTTGTTCAACCCTTTTTATTTTCTTTATTTTGTGGAAAGCATATAATAATATGTTGTCTGTTTGTTTTTCAAGTATCCGGCAAGGGAGTGCATTTAAAAGAAGCTGATGCCTGGAAATTAGTGGCTCACTGGAAATGTTGTGGCTTTTGAAGCAGAATCTTGAGATATTTGGTCTTTGAAATAGGCACATTTAAGATTAAAGCAGTATTAGTGATCTGAAGGTTTTTTTGTGTAAGAGAAAAATGCGTCTTTGATAATGTAGAAGTACAGATAAATTAAGGTCATTTATCATTAAATCAACATTTAAGGAGCCATTGTTTTTTATCTTAACAATATATGTGACACCGTAAAATATACCTGTCGATTCTGTGGTTCTTTTTAAGAATACACCTGAAAAAAGCACGAATATCAGCAACTATTAACTTTTCTTTAATATATTAGGTAAAACATCTGCCTCAACGTTAAAAATATATTCAAACTTTAACCCAATTTTTGCTAGATATGGCAGAAATTCTTTCCAAAAAAATTTGTTTACCTTCTTGAAATTTTTAGAAATTGAGTTTAATCATTAAAGGAAAGACAATAAATAGATTTAAAATTAGTAAAAAAGTAACAGTGTGCACTGAAGTGGCGGTGAAAGTAGAAAGACGTTTATTTAAAACATTTTTCCTTGTACCAATCAATCAATCAATTTTGGTTTCGTGCTAGAATTCTAGCGTAGACGGCAGCCATATTCCTTGTACCGGCCTTGATAAAAAAATGGACGACTGCAACAAACTCAACAAGAGAGAAGAGTTGGTGACAGATTTTTTAACTGAGTATTTTCTTTGTAAAGAAATTACGCAACCATACAGAAATCGTAATATAAGCGTTTCAGTTTTAGAAAAGAAAAAGTCCCGTTCAACCATTTTCTATTTTTAGTAAAAAATCGGTTGTCAATTTTCATAGGTACACGATATAAAGCCTTCGAATAAAAGGAAATTTTAAGCATTTGAGTGCTTTGATCTACTAATTCAAGACAAATTCAACGGTTTAGGAAATATCTTCACACAAATAATAATTTACTTGTCAAAAAAGAAATTTGAAAAAAGTACATTAGATTCTGTAGTTCCAGGAAACTTAAAATTAAGATCGAAACTCAATTTTTCTGATGTCACCCAAAGAACATTCCTATTTCTAAAAGAATTATTAATTATTGACTTTAATGTATAAACTTTTATCAACCGCAGATTAGCGGTCCGGAATTGGGTGTCGGTTTCCTCCAAACAATGTGCCCAGCCAATATAGAGTCAAAACAACTTTGACCTGAAGGATAAATCCACTCATTAAACTCCCACTCTTTCTGTTTACGACGTAAACAACTACATCAGACAAAAAGGTTTTCTTCCAGCCGCATCATTATCATCAGCTATTAGCTGCAGCTTTCGTATATAATTGTGTTTGGTTTCTTTTGTTCATCCTAAACTGTAAATTAAAACAGCAAGGGTTAGAAGTAGGTTCAGGTTTTGAATTGCTATGCCAAACATATTATCAGAAACATTTATCTTACCAAAGTTGAAGCGTCGTGCAAATTTACTTATTACTAAGCACTCTTCGTTGGCTTTTTTTGTGCTACAAGATAAACTACAAAATAAAACCGTTCTGGTATTACGAGCGCTTGGCACGGGCTTCAGAAAATTTGCACAAAAAGTAATTTTTTATGGCTTTCACGTTAATAAAATGGTAATGTAAGGCATAGGATTGAAAGAACTTAAAATAATAAATCGGTTTTCGATCACCCCAAGCAGCTTTGTAAAGCAGCAGAAGTGTTAAATCACAAATATCATTTGTTACAGCGAAAATCAATATTTTACGCCAACTTTACCATGGTAATACTCTTGTTGTTTTAAAAATTTGAAAACAACAGATAGCTACTTGAATTTATGAATGGGGAAATAGAAAACTCAATTTGTAACCGTTATTTGAGAAAGTTTCACCTTGTTTGGATGTAAAAATTTGATATTAGGGACAACAGCTGTCGTAACTATTGCTTTCATCCTCAATCGTGGTAATGCACCGCAACATATCTTCTGTAGCTCTTGCAACACGATTGATGATCTTGAGAAATAATAGGTTTTGCAGAAAACCATTTACACTACAAATAGTTACTTTTAAAACAGCAGGCTTGAAAATTTAGTCAGCTATTGATAGAGACAAAGGAAGCCTATTTAAGATCGAAGTGGCACTTGGAAGTGCCAAGGACATCTTTTAAGATATTGAGAGACTGTCTTGTGGCATTGATTGCCAAGGATTTCCAAATTTTTGTAATGGTTTACTTTCCTGTTTTTGGAAAGTACAACTAACTCAACTAGCTGAATATGTACATATTGTATAGGGACTTTTTACTTGTACAAATAAATAAAGGCAAGTAAACTGTTGCATATTTCACCCAAATATTATTACCTCAAAAAATATAATGTATAGTATTTATCAAGTACAAATTAGAGCAGATGTTCCGGTTATATTATAATCGGTCAAATATACGATCAATAAATTTTTTTATTACATTCTATGGGTTTAATTATATTAGAAGCAAAGGCATATATATAATGTTGTAAAGTAAATGTAAAGTAAAAAAGCTGCTGTTATGATCATTAACAAAAACTCTTGTTTATTAGCAGAAGAAGTTATAGTAAATGTATACATTGGAAATATGATTGAATTAATTTATCACGTCATGTTATTACATCCGGGAGATTCCTCCTTTTCTACCATGTGGTCTACCATTATCAGTAATAGCAGCCACAGAAAATGGTTGTTTATACATACGATAAAATAGCGTCTGGCAGATCCTTATTTTTTTAATCACTCCTTTCGTGTAAGCCTAGTTTACAATAAGACAAATGTCCCACCACTGTGCGTCACACGATGTGCCAGTAGATAATTGTGCCCCTTTCCTGTACCTACATGTCGCGACTGATCCTCTTTTAATCAATGTAAGGTAATGGCCAAGGCCTCTTTCTTTGCCTCTGCTGTTACAAGCTAGTGTTAAAGCTACTTGGACAGGATTTAATTTTTTAATCATTTATCAGAGTGCTTCTACAATCATTTTTAAGCAAAATTTATAACTTGCAATTTCCTTCCCATCGTCTTCCTTTTCTCATTTTAAAACAATGTTTATAAGTTGTGGTTATTTTTTTTGTATCCTATCTGTTTGAAATTGTGTTATCCTACTCACATTAGCTTCGATTCTGCAACTGTGATAATAGTGAGGTTGCTGGGGTCTGCTCCACCCATCTCTTTTGGCTTGAAGCTATTATTCTCATTTTTCTGAAATGGTCTTCATTGTGTCAAATCATGGTTCTTGGCTAATGTGGCTTCCATCCTTACACTGACAATATATTTGGTTTTCATTATTGAAAATGTTTTTCATCGCCACCTCTGCCTTTCAGTCAATTGGATACGACAAGGTTTTTAAACCTCAGACAAGTTTATATTTTGACTCCAGGCGAATACCATTCTACATCCTGTTTCAAATGGGTCTTTTTACCCTAATGTTTGGTTCAATGTACTTGCTGCCTAACAACTCTGTAGCAAAATATTTTCTCATTTCTTTCAATTAAAACGGCATCGGTAACGACCTGGGTAATCTGTGCATGTATAATAAGCATGTGAAATTCTGCCCCAATGTAAGTTTTTTTATGGAGCAAAAAGTGAGTGGAATGTGTCCCCGGGCTCTCCTTGAATCTTAGTTTTCAAAATAAGACTTCGTTCTTGAGCGAAGATCCTCTATCTTAAATTTTAATTAAAACAAAGATGAGACCTTTTCTCAGACAAATTTTCAAGATAATCAAACCGAACATGGAGAGTTCAAAAATCACTTTGGTGTCTTTCTTGCCTTGAACCCTTATCGGTAGAAAAGGCCTTAAATGGATTCTTATTTAGTGACTAGTGTTTCTTGGGGAATTTGATTTGACCTTCTTTTATTTTGCCACCCTGCATTTTTAACCGACTCTTTTTTTAACTGACTATGTTTNTCCTTGAATCTTAGCAAAATGTGTCCCCGGGGAAGATCCTCTATCTTAAATTTTAATTAAAACAAAGATGAGACCTTTTCTCAGACAAATTTTCAAGATAATCAAACCGAACATGGAGAGTTCAAAAATCACTTTGGTGTCTTTCTTGCCTTGAACCCTTATCGGTAGAAAAGGCCTTAAATGGATTCTTATTTAGTGACTAGTGTTTCTTGGGGAATTTGATTTGACCTTCTTTTATTTTGCCACCCTGCATTTTTAACCGACTCTTTTTTTAACTGACTATGTTTTGTTTAATGTATAACAACTGAGCACGAATAATCAGGAAAAGTTGTCTTTTATTTAAAAGATTCACTTCAATTAGAAGTATTATTGACCTATACGTGACTAATTATAAATTCAAATTGGCAATAAATGACCCTTATTCAAATTTAAACCGGCAGAATCCCTAAAAGTGTCTAAAATAAAATTTATGCTGATTGTTGTAACCGATAGGCACTAGCAATATACTGTTTGCTTAGTATTACAAATAAACCCTCTGTTATTTATTTTGGTCCTCCCGTGTTTATAAACCAGTCTCTTATCTCCACCCCTGTATCAATTTACCAGCAGAAAATGGCCACGCCTTAAATATAATAGAATATTCGGTTGTTTGTTCACACTCTGGATGCTGAGCCAATATTACAAACCCTTCCATTTTATTGGATTTTGTCATCAGTGATTTTTTGCTATCAATTTTGAAGTGATAAATCTTCATTTGCATGCCTGTATTTAACATAACGTGTCAGAATATGTACAGATATTGCCTTTTTGTCTGGTGTATAAGACAATTTACACTTATCTCCTTCTTTAGAAACTCTACCAATGACTTACACTTTTTAATATTATTGATGTTAATATACTTTGTATTCTTAGTGAATAAATATACTTACAATAAATTTCTAACAAACTAATAATATTATAGTTTAGTTTTTTTCTCAACTATTCTTTTTGTGTTCCATCGATTTTTCTTTCGTCCGATTTATGGTGTACATAAAAATGAATTTACCATCGCAGAAAACCTTTGTTGAAATAGAATGCTATTGAATGAAGCAAATCATAGCATTTGAGCCTCGTCTTCATGCATCTTCGCTCTTAAAACATTTAACAAAGGTCATTTTACTAGTTGAGTTTCTGACTTATGCTTGAAATACACTCTCCATATGAATATGCATAAATTGAAAAAAATATTGAGATCTACTTGACGTCAGGGTATTTAAAATTTGATTTCTGTTGATAGACAACACACGTAGTGTCGCACAGAAAATAATTGAGTTGGTGGTGGTAGTGTTTTAGTGTGTGTTTATGTGTGTGTGTGTGTGTGTGTGTCTGTCTGTGTGTGCGTGACTGTGACTTCCATTTTTTCGATTCACACTAATAACAAATTATTGTACCTTGGAATCAACGTCAACTTGTCATTAAAACACATTGAAAAAATCTGAAACACAGATATAAAAAATGTCAAGGAATGCACAAATTGAATAGATTTCAAACAAATTATTAAATGAAAGATATATACCTCCCTCATCATCATCATCATCATCATCATCATCCAGGAAAGGTAACAGATGTTCTTTTTTAGCTTCCAACTTTGGCAGAGTTATTTGTTCCAAATTTTCTATTGTAAAAGTTTTCCTTCCTTCTGGTCCCTCTCATATTCTACGCAGTGGTTCCCAATGTTTTGCCAACCATTCTTCTCTCAGCAACTATTGGATGCTACTATTCCTCGAACTGCCTTAAAAATCTTCTGTCTCACAGATTCGATATTCCTAAAAATTATCATTGCACCAAATCGCTCCACTTATAACCTAACCCTGATTTACCGTGTAACGATCGGAAAGTAATGTATCTTGGTTAAACACGACAACAGTGAAGTAGAAATTGAACTGGAGGTTTACCCTTATTTTGACGCATATTGTTCGACGACATTGAAAAATAATTTTGGAGTTTTTTATTCTTCTGTCCTATTTCATTTCGACATTCTTAGGTTTGAAGCTATAAATTCGGGATATGGAATCTGTCACAAGGTATAATGGTAAGTAATCAGGAAATCAAATGGCATTGAGAAATAGGAAATATGTTCCAATCTGATGGATCAATATATAAAAATGGAATGGGGCTGCTAATTGTAATAAATTGACTACATAGGATAAATGGGCTCAATACAAGAAAACGCTCCCGAAAATAGAACTTGAGAACTCGGGGAAGGAAAACGTTATGAAATGAACGGACCTATTAAGGGTTTTAATACGAGTAATAATAGAAATAATTGAGAGAAGAAAATGAGCGTAGCCGAGATGTGTATGCTGTGCTGGTTGGTCTCTTGGGGTTTCCAGGAAGGATATGATAAAAAACGGTATGATCAGAGAAGTTATCGGAGCTTGAGAGATAGCTGGGAAGTTGCAAAAGGCTACGAAGAGATGATTCGGGCATGTGAAAGGAGGAACGAAAAGTAGATCCAACGTAGAATGATGAACCTTAGAGTAACCCGGACGAGACGGAAAGGGAGACCAAAGCGGATAGGTTACGATGGTGTCAAGGATGCTATGCGAGGGATAGAAGTCGAACGAGTTGACAGGCTGGAACGAGTTTTGTGGAAGGAAAGAGAGATTCGTTGTAGGGATACCTGAATTGGGAGCAGCAGAGAGGAAAAGCAAGGATCATAAGAACCCGCCTGTAATCAGATGTAGATAAATTTGCACATATAAATGAATGGTGCAAGAGGTTCAACATCTCCAGTTAGATCCCTTTACTTCACCAGTGAGAAATATGTATGTGTTCTCAGAGGATAAATGCGGAATGGATTAACTGGTGCACGCAGGCCATTCCAAAGCAATGAAATAGGCAAAAGTAGATGATAGTCAAAATGACCAGGTTACGAAACTTCTTTACGTCTCTTTTGACGTCCACTGAGGAGGAATGAAAGTGTTTGATTCTGGAAAACTGAGTATTACAAAATGAGTGCAACGAAAAAATAAAGATAGCAACCAAGTCAGACGATAATCGATGGTTTTTGACTAAGTTAAAATTTCAGAACACACTTGTTCATGGAGCGGAAAAAACAAAAATATGCTGTACAAACAAGGATACACTTACGTCAAGAGGAAGTACACTTTTCAATAAACAGATGGAAGAATTGTATCAAGGTAACGAATATGGAATCGAAAAGAATGTTTCTGCTAGAAATATTTGGATCAATTTTATTGCTTAGTAAAAGCTTGAAATAGTTGGGATATATTTGAACTTAGGGTTAGGATTTTGTAGCATTTAAAAAGCAATTGAGTTCCTGGATTAGAAACTTAGTAATGAACAGGGAGCGGGTTTTGAGTGATGAAAAATTAGAAAAAGGTACTTAATGTAAGTGCTAAAAGCTTGAAATTAAATGCAAAAATAGGCACTAGAATTTTTTGAATTTGTGATAATAACTAAAGAAATTAAGAATTTCAAAATCAAAGTATTCAAACTTTCATAGCTAACAATTGGTACAGTGTTTAATAATAATGTCACATCACACTGATTCTGAAATAAGCCGATCACAGATTTGTAATACAGTAACACAAAATAAGAATCCTTATCTTATTTTCAGTCAATCTCAGACAATTGTCAGGTAGAATGTTCCCATAAATGCTGATAAGGATAGTAATCTTTCCAGATCACAGGACACCACCGCGGCATACTTGAAAGACTAAAATTCTGCAACACCTCATGAAAGAGACATCATATTGTTTGGAATAGGTGTTACACTTGTTATGCAGAAGGAAAGACTACACAGTCTAGCTAACCCATTGTTTTTTGCCAGTACCGCAATAAACTTCGCTTTTTTAACAAGATCCTAAACCTTTTCCTTCACCTCGTCTACCAACGCGAGAGCAACACTGAATGATAGCTGACCCTGCAACTCAGTCATTGCTTGAACAATGACCCGTAGTTTGATAGAGCGCAGCTTTATTAAGCAATGGTTATCTGGTCTTTTAACACCTGCTTGAAAGTTTCGATGCTCGCTGCATCAGCGTCATCCATTATTTCCACAACAGAGCTAATGCAAGGCAAACACTCTGCGTAGTACTTAGCCCCAGAAATCCAGGTGCCCCATCGAGTAATGGCAGTTTGTGGTGGAAGGGGCAGTGTTTGGTGTGTTCGTCTAGTACTTGTACTTGTTTCGGATCCTTGCAAAATATATTCTTTTTACTAGCTATCGCCTTACCTGCCAAAGGAAAATGTTTCCTTGCTGCTACGTACGCTGTCCATACTATTTGCAACACATGTCACATGTTTCAGGTACGGAAAGAGTTATCTTAAAGCATTATAATATGCTTTCTTCAAGCAGCTGCATCTGAGACAAACAACAAGTCTGAGTCACATAAAAGCTTTTCTGGCCATAGCAGTTGTAAAGCCTGGGTGATCATTTGGGAGATTGTGGAGTGGTTTGTGGTCTCTAGGAAGATTGTGTTCAGAAGGTCCCTTGCCTTGTTGATCATTGAGTGGGCCAACAATGCATTCGTGACATGGTGATTGCACGAAAATGTAGTTTTGTGGATAGTTTTCCAGGTATAGCCACTTTGAAAAATAGCTCGCAGTTGTTCAAGTTATCCATATACACACGTTCAACGTATTTTTTGCAAGTGTCGACTCACAAGGAATCGCCTGTTTTGTGTAGCATTTAAGCAAAACTAGAAAATCTGGGTTGTTCACCTTGATTAGGGAAATATTGGCTGTCACTAACATCTTGCACAAATCTTTATTGAAGGAGCTTCCCATGTTTGGGGTGTGCTGAGATTGAAAGGACTGGTGCCGAATAGAATCTGTGTTTGATTCCATTCAGGTGTTGGGTCACATGACTTCGTTGGTTGAAATGGACTGGTTTTTCGCGAACTATGCAAAACAAGACACTTTCGCCATACTCCCCCATACTTTTGTGCATTGGCATTTGGGCACATTAAAGTTCAAAATATAACCCGATACAATAGAGTAAAGTAAAGTGACACGGTCCACAAGAGTAGTAGACAAAGTAGAGGTCACCTCGGGATAACTGGAGAATGGTTCCGATATCTCGCACCTCCATGAGTTATGAGTCGGCAGATGTCAATGAAAAGAGATAATGATTAATGATGATAGCTGATGACAGTTAAGAATTATCTTACTCCCGCAGCAGTTTGACTCAATTATTATAGAGTATGCGTCAGTAACTGCCAATTAAAAAGATAATGATTTATATTGATAACTGATGACGGCTAAGAATTTTATGTATTTGGAGGCAGTTTAACTGAAATAAGTGATAAAAACAAAAACAAGTGATAGTAATAAGATTTATATGACTTCAAGCAAACAGAGGGTAAAAAGGAACAAATCTTGGAATCGTATTTTAAGTCAGAACAAAGAAAGGTAGAGGTAGCCATTCAAAAAACAGAGCACTATATTTATACATATAATCATGTGCTGGTAAAAATATACCAAATATGTTTCCTCGCTATCAACCTGGCTGTTCGGCAATTTACCTACAATTATTTTTAGTGAAATAGGCACAGGGATTTTCTTAATTTTCCCGTTTCATTTTTGTCCAGAGGCATTCTAATTTAGAGTTGCCTTTTGCGTGGTTCGTTGCTGTTTTCTTGGTTTCTTGCATATTGTCAAAGATCTTTCATGAGACGCTTTCATAACTTCAACATATTTGTTCAGACCCCCTTTTGACTTAGATATTATTTATTGAAAGCAGTCTCTGCACCTTCTTTGCAATGTCATACCGAATAATTGATTGTTTCAACTTCCTGCTTTTCCCACTGAAAATACCTTCTGATGTGGGGAAAAATACGTGATTCCTGTCAGTTAAATTGCTTCACGTATCTTAATTCATTACAGATTAAAAATATTCATATTTTTTCTTATTAGGAAATTATTTTTTTTAAAAGCTGTTATGAAGTCATAAATTTTGAAAATATTGTCGATAACTAGCACGGTTTTTTTTCACCTGTGACTCATCTCGCAAACTCTTGTGTCGAGAATACTGGCCATTAGTTGAGGGGATATTCGGCTTTGCTGACGGGTGAGTAAGTTAACAAAGTCTCGCCAACCTACTCAAGACGCAGACAACGGTCTAAGATATAACATGCAATTGAAATTAAGTTTGTGACATTAACTAACACGCCAGGCACTTACATGAATGGGAACATAATTTTAACCTCCTTTGGCCTTTCTCAATTTTGAACTCACATTTGTTTGGTTTAGTTTGCTTAGTTTGGGCTTAGGTTTGCTTGATTTATTTACTATTCAATTCCTCAAAATGATGATACTTTTTTGTACCTTCTCAAGCAAAGGAAAAACTTTTAAATTGTGAGGAATTGTTTTCAGTAAGCTATCCCCTTTTTTTAACCAGTTGGCAAAGGCAGAACACCCTAGACAGGGGAATTACCCAGTGCAATTATTTATCAAGGCGATGACTTTGTCAGTGTGTAAGCCCATGAAATCTAAATCTCTGCAAGATGATTGACTAAGACAAACAAGGTGAAGTAATTCACTTTCAAAGCAACAAGCAGAAGACTTCCAGATGTCACCTGCAAAACATCACAATGTTTCAGGAGAGTTTAAAAATGCTTGAGGCACAAAATGAGAAAAATTTAAAGAAAACAACAAGCTGCGACTCAAATAAGGTTACCATATACACAGATAGGTCGGTATTAAATGTAAATAACAAAAACTGAGTAAACGTTTGATCATTAGTTACAAATTCCGCGCCATTGAAAGTACTGAAAAATTCTCACATCTTAAAAAATGGGTCATTTTGAATTCCTTGACTCGATTCAAATTGGCGCCAGAAACCCTAAACTCCTTTTATTCAACAGGACATTTACCTTTGGTCTTTATGAAAATTTTGCATACCGCGACTGGTCAATAAGCTCTACACAGTTTCAAAAAACAATGGGGTGATTTCAAGAAGTAAAATTGTACATTTGTTTTTTAAATGAGAGTATAGTCACTCTGTTTGCTAAAAGGGGTTTAATAGATCTTGGAAGTCGGATCGTTTCTATATTCTGACATAACGACCCGCTTGAAAAAGTTCCGACTTGCAGGTTACATCCCTCAGCTCAAGAAAGTGTACATGATGTTTCTTTAATAAACATAAATAGGTCTTGCTGGCATTTAGTCTCATGTCTAGTACTTTCTAACAATCCTTGCCGTACTCCTTATGCAAATTTTCTACATTAACTATATTCTCTGTTCAAAGTCAAGTGATGGGGTGTAATACCTTAAATTTTTTTGAGACTACATCAAACGCCTCGATGACCACTGGTATTATTGCAACTTCTCTTGTGTTTGCTTCTCTTGATTAAGATTGGGATTTTAAAATAAAAGTGGGGGGCAACAGGTAGATTTTACTCTTTCCTTCCTACAAGATAATGTAGATGTTGCATGGCGGAAGATTAATGTAAAGAACACATATAAATATAAGGATATCTTACAGGAAAGCGCTCTCGAAATTGATAGAAAAATTAACCTACTTATAACTTATATTTTAATATAAGCCTTAAAATAATTTACTTAGTCTGCTGGCAATGCTGTAATATGAATTATGCAGTATGACATAAACAAGGACTTTTTTCACAGGTATGGTTGTCCGAAAACAAACTTGAACCACACAAGAAGATAGAATGATTCACGATGCCAATCCCAAAAAATTTGCCCTGACGATTCATTTCTCAGTTATCGTATCATACGAATTACTACATCATCGAGGGAAGATTCAGAGGGGAGTGAAGGTTGCTCGAAAATCCTTCATAATTAAAGAGATATAATTTTCAATTGTGGGTTTATTATTTATCTTTTCGCTATACTGTTCCAGTTTTAAAAAATTTTCTCGTGATATTTGGGAAATGCAGTAAAAATGTCTGTATTGTTTAAACAACTCAGCTAATCTTCAACACAATTTTCTCCCAATTAGAAAAAATGCACGAAAATATAGCATTTGGGTTTTTATTAAATGGCGTGTGGCGTAAACATCCGTTTGCGAATACCGACCTGGCGATCGGCGCATATCATAGCCCCAGATGTGGTGAAACTTTGGTGGAACTCTTGTCAGTAGGTGTTAGAGCACTTGTGAGTTCATAGCAACTTCGGTTGTTAAACAGCGCAACTCCTCTGACCCCTTCTTGATAACAGCTCCTCCTAAGTTTCTTTGCCACATCTGGTCCTTTGAGGCTAGTACCAAGTTACAAACTTGGGAATAGCTTGAAGATTACCCCTTTAAACTACTGGGCAGCAGCAGTAGTGGATGGTGGCTCCTGGCGGATGATCCTCTTTATGATGACAACGGCAGGAGTCCACTGGTCCGAGTTAATAGGAACATGCCCCAGTTAGGTGTGTCTACGATGAAGGAAGGCAACGGAAAACCACCTTTATTAACTTTTCCAAGGCGGTCGCCACACACACACATGACATCACATAATCTTGATATTCGAGACAAGGACGTTAACGGGGCCCATCTACGTGAGGATGTCGCGTCCGGCAGGGGAGGATGTATGGCTTCCCAGGTCGTAATCATGCGAAATCCTNTGGCTCCTGGCGGATGATCCTCTTTGTGATGACAACGGCAGGAGTCCACTGGTCCGAGTTAATAGGAACATGCCCCAGTTAGGTGTGTCTACGATGAAGGAAGGCAACGGAAAACCACCTTCATTAACTTTTCCAAGGCGTTTGCCACACACACACATGACATCACATAATCTTGATATCCGAGACAACGACGTTAACGGGGCCCATCTACGTGAGGATGTCGCGTCCGGCAGGGGAGGATGTATGGCTTCCCAGGTCTTAATCATGCGAAATCCTTACAATCTATTGACGATAGGTACATGGAATGTGAGGTCATTAGTAAGACCAGAGAAGCTAGAAAATGTAATCAGAGAAAAGGAAAGGTACAACGTTAATATCTTGTGAATGATAGAAATAAGATGGAAAGGGCAGAGTGAAAGGAATTGTGGTAACTTCAAGATGATATTTTTGGGAGGTGATAAATCTGAACATGGAGTGGAACTAATGCTTGACAAACAGACCAGTCAAGCTGTAATGGAGGTTGCTTGTTGTAGCGAGAGACTGATGGTGGTAAGATTGAAGGGAAAACCAGTAGACATTGTAATTTTTGTTGTGTACATACCAACAAGTACTCATGCAGATGAGGAAGTGGATGACTTGTATAGCGAAATCGAAGAAAAAATATCACATTGTAAGAGCAAAGATTACATAGTAATAACATGTGTTATGAATGCTGTTGTTTGAGATGAGAAGGTATTGAGTGTGACTGGAGCGTATGGGCTGGGAAGGAGGAACATCAGGGGAGAGATGTTAATTTATTTTTGTGTAAGAAACAACTTGTTCATTACAAATACGTTATTTAAAAACCATGAGAGAAGGCAGTATACATGGAAGGCACCTGGAGACATACGAGGGATGCAACTGGACTACATTATTATTGGGAAGCGATATAAAACCAGTGCAAAGAATTCATGGTCTTATCCAGGAACAGATGTATATTCTGACCATTGTCTTGTTTTGATGAAAGTAAACCTCAAACTCAAAAAGGTAGCCAAAGCAAAACCATTCCTAAAATGGAACAGAGAACTGCTTAACACTGAAAAAGGAGAGGAGTTTATCAATGAAACAAACAATGAACTTGTGAGAAATAGTGACATTGTAACATCCGTGAACAAAAGGTGGATGAAACTAAGGAACGCAATGAACAAAGGAGTTGAAAACGCTGTTGGCAAGACACAGTCGAAGAGAATTAAAAAACCTTGGGTGACAGAAGAAATGATAAAAGCTATGGATGAGCGGAAAGATTGGAAGAATGTCAACACAGAAGAGGGAAGAAGGAAATACCGAGAGCTGAACAATGAGCTGAGGAGAAAAACAGACAGGGCAAGAGAAAAATGGTGGAAAGAGGAGTGCAGGGAAATTGAGAGGCTTGTTGAGATGGGAAGAGCTGATCAAGTCTACAAGGAAGTCAAGGAACTAACATTCAGTAAGAGAAGTAGCAAGATACAGCGAGTGATAGAAAGTAAAGATGGAGAAATGTTAAAAAAATCCAGTCGACATCAAAAATAGGTGGAAAGAGTATGTTGAAACGCTGTATAATAAAGATGGAAGACCAACAGAACTACCTATAGAACCAGAGTTCGAAGTTAGTAACCAGGATGACATTGGGCCGGACATAATTAGAAGCGAAGTTCTTAAAGCGATCAAAGAACTAAAAGTTGGTAAAGCAGAGGGAATAGACAATATCCCACCAGAAATGTTGAAGATGTTAAAAACTACTGCATTGGATGAAGTAGCACTATTGTGTCAACAGATCTACGTAGAAGGGACATGGCCGCAAGACTTTTTGATAATAGTTATGGTACCAATAGAAAAGAAATCAGTAGCTAAGAAATGTGAAGACCACAGAACGATTAGCTTGATAACACATGCCTCAAAGATATTACTTAAAATACTGAACAAGAGATCTGAAAACAAAATGAAGGATGTAATTGGACAGGACCAGTTTGGTTTTACAAAAGACCGGGGAACAAGAGAAGCAATAGCTGTGTTGAGAACTCTGGCAGAACGTAATATAGAACACGATCAAGAACTATATGTATCGTTTGTATATTATGAGAAAGCCTTCGATAAGGTGGATTGGAAAAACCTAATGGAGATCCTCAAAAATGCTGGTGTGGACTGGAGGGATAGAAGACTTATACAGAACCTATACATGCATCAGACAACAAAAGTAAGAACAAAAGATGGAGAGTCAGAGCCAGCTGAAATTGGTAGAGGAGTACGTCAAGGTTGCCTAATGTAACCTTCCCTTTTTAACATATTTGCGGAAGAAATGGTAAGAAGAGCGCTAGAAAACTGTCAAGAAGGAGTTAAGGTTGGCGGATAGCTAGTCCAAGCAATACGTTTTGCCGATGATCAGGCCCTGGTAGCAGGACTGAGAAAGGACTACAAGAAATAATGAACCATTTGAATAGGGTAGTTGAGAGTGTTGGTATAAGAATTAATGTAAAGAAAACAAAGGTGATGAAGATCAGTAAAAGAGGCGAAGGTAATGTTAAGATTAAAATAAACGGGGAACCTATTGAAGAAGTTAAAACCTTTAAGTATCTCGGGAGTATTATAACAAGCGATGGTTATTGCAGCAGAGAAATAAAGTCACGAATAACTCTGGCAAAGGCTGCATTCAATTCGAGGCGAGAACTACTAACAAGAAAATTTAATCTGAACATTAAAAAGAGAATGATTAAGAC
>RDPX01000097.1:1332564-1346380 GCA_003991215.1 Morbakka virulenta | reverse complement strand
CAAGAAGGAGTTAAGGTTGGCGGATAGCTAGTCCAAGCAATACGTTTTGCCGATGATCAGGCCCTGGTAGCAGGACTGAGAAAGGACTACAAGAAATAATGAACCATTTGAATAGGGTAGTTGAGAGTGTTGGTATAAGAATTAATGTAAAGAAAACAAAGGTGATGAAGATCAGTAAAAGAGGCGAAGGTAATGTTAAGATTAAAATAAACGGGGAACCTATTGAAGAAGTTAAAACCTTTAAGTATCTCGGGAGTATTATAACAAGCGATGGTTATTGCAGCAGAGAAATAAAGTCACGAATAACTCTGGCAAAGGCTGCATTCAATTCGAGGCGAGAACTACTAACAAGAAAATTTAATCTGAACATTAAAAAGAGAATGATTAAGACGTTGGTGTGGAGTGTACTGCTGTATGGATCAGAGTAATGGGTGTTAAAGAAGGAAGATATCAAAAGGCTGGAAAGTGCAGAAATGTGGTTCTGGAGGAGAATGTAGAAAATCAGTTGGGCAGAAAGAATGACAAATCAAAAAGTTTTACAACAAGTTGAAGAGAGCAGAATGCTTATAACAACTATACGAAATCGCTAAAGGAAATGGATCGGACACGTTCTGGGACACCAGAGTATGTTAAGAGATATCATTGAAGAACGGTTGCCTGGAAAACGAGGCCGAGGAAGGAAAAGAATAACTTTATTAGACTAGTTCAAAAAGCAAGTAGAAAATTATTCAGATATCAAGCGGAGAGCCGAGGATAGAGATGGATGGCGTGTATGGCGCTAAACCTCTCTGAGGACAGACTAATTACAAGACAAGACACGTCTTTATTCAATAAAGCTATTTCTTTATTTGCCTACTCATTTCGCACGTCAATACAAACTTTTTGTTTCGTCATAAAAAATGAAGTTGTGAGTAATTGATCGACATAGCACAACTGCACATTTCAAACTGCTTTGATAATGGGCGGTAGCCCATTTGGATTTTGCTGCTGCTCCCGCCACACTAGAAGACACACTGATCTGTTTGACTAAATCAAAGAAGAAGGATAATATCCTTCTTTCGTGACTGTATCCAGATTTCATTATTGTAATTTACTGCTTCCTGGTCTTGGCCGTGACTGTGCCAAGTCACCTGAAGCACGGAATCTGATTCTGGAGAACAACTATCAAAACTGAATGCTATTATTTATCCCTTCAAGTGGCAGTGGTTGATTTAAATAAGCAGCAGAAGTCGTTGTTGTCAAATATGAATGTCCCAAACGTATTTGAGGCCATTTTAAAGAGCTGAAATACAACACTACAGTGAGGCCCCTTTGCAGAGACAATCCCAAATAAATCCAAGTCGTGTATTGGGTGGAACATGGCAAGACAATATAAAAGTTTTCTAATGCCTATTGAAATCTTTAGGAGTTTACGAAACAATTATGTTATTCTCCACATAAAAATATACACTTTTAACTATCAAACCAAACTTGAAACCTAGAACTGAGTTTAAAATCTTGCCCCATTTTTTAGCCAATTCTTTGAATATCTGAAAGTAGTTTACGAGTTTATTAAATTTTAGGGGGATCTGAAACAAGACTTCTCATAAACTGACTTTTCATAAAAACAGGGGTAGTCTTTAATACAAACCTCTTCCCTTATCTTGTATAAATAAACTAAACAGCCTGTTCTCTGGCCTTCCCCAAATTCCATTAAATGTTATCAAGGATTAAAATGAGAATTTAAACATTTTGTTTATTTGGGAGAATACATTGCCTGTCGTTTTCATTTTCATACAATTAAACGTGAAATTAAGATATATTGGCATCTCCTGTATCTAGAAATTATCATTAAGGCTGAAAGGAGAATATTCACGTTGGACCATTATGCCCATTTATTCGTTCAAGGTTAGTAGACGTCGATAATAATGATTATCAAAACATTCTTCAGCCAGACCACGCTGGTCTGCACGACAACCGTGTCGTTTATAAAACGTTAAGGCTTAATGGTGAAGTCCATTCTTTATCACCAACAGGTAGAGCAGAATCTTCGGAACATTATAGGGTAAAAGGGGTTTCCAGCAATTTGAAAGGCGTAACCAGACATAGGTCGTCAATCGTTCTATTACCAAGGTTGTCGACTTTACAATGATCTTCCGTTAGGAATACGTAAAGAGGAAGATTACAAAAATTTTACTAAGAAATTAGGCATTATTTTTAAATAAAAGGATTTCAAATAGCGTTTTTGAATTTTTACGTTTTTAGATTTTAGTAATTAGTTTCTCTGAATTTCCGCTATTCAATTTAGGCTCGTTTTTCAGCATTTTCAGTGTCTTACTATGTGCTGATGCCTTCCAAAGTCCAACCCTACGTCCCCGTCGTGGGAGGTGGAAACGGGTAACGCTGGCTAACAGGGCTCTAGTGAAGCTGGTGGGCCAATCCCCCATCAGTGGATAAAACGGATTACAGAAACGCAAACAATCAACAACACTACCGGCAACTGTCGTCGAGGAGCTCCTTCGAGAGGAAATATGATGTCATCTAGTGAAAGCCTTAGGGAAGCTACAAGATGGAATCTCCTTTCGACAAGGAAGCCAATCAGATTCGGAACGTGAAATGTGCGAACTATGTACGAAGGAGGAAAGAGTGGGAATGTAGCAAAGGAGATGACGAGCTATAAATTGTAACTGCTAGGTCTATGTGAGACCAGGTGAACAAACTCTGGGGAAACCAAACTGATCACGGGGGAAACCTTGCTCTATGCAGGTCATGGAGAAGAAAATGCACCACATACGGAAGGATTTGTCATGTTGTCAAGAGAAGCAGCACAAGCCCTTATAGGATGGGAACCAATCAACTCAAGGATGCTAGCTGCTAAATTCAGGACATCAAACAAGAGAATCACACTTAAAACCATAATGTGTTATGCCCCAACAAATGATGCAGATGTAGATGTCAAGGAGGAATTTTATGACAGGCTTCAAACAGTGGTAAATGGTGTCCATGAGAGAGAGATGCTTATCCTTATGGGGGATTTCAACGCAAAGGTTGGACAGGACAACCACGGCTACACAGCAGTCATGGGGAGACATGGACTGGGTACCATGAATGAGAACGGCCAGATGTTTGCAGACTTCTGCACTGAAAACAACCTAGTCATCGGTGGATCAGTCTTCACTCACAAGGATGTCCACAAGATAACATGGGTGTCACCGGACGGAAATACTGAAAACCAGATTGACCACATATGTGTAAGCAAAAAATTCAGAAGATCTCTCCTTGACGTTCGCAGTAAGAGAGGAGCAGATGCAGCTTCAGATCATCACCTGTTGGAAGGAAAGCTACAACTGAAGCTTAAAAGGTGCACTAATTCATTCACAAGGGTAAAATTCAACATAGAGAAATTAAAGGAGCAGGAGCATGTGCAACAATACCGGATGACTTTGAGAAACAGATTTGAGGTTCTGCAGGAAGTGGTTACAGAAGAGGAGACTATAGAGGGATATTGGAGCAGGGTCAAGGAGAACTGGAAGGCAACATGCGAAGAAGAACTGGGTAGAAGAAAGAAGCAACACAAACCGTGGAAATCACAGGCACCTTTAGATAAGATGGATGAGCGGAAGAAGGTGAAGAACTCACTAAATAGTGCCCGGACAAGAGCAACAAAGGCGAGGCTTGAAGAAGAATATCGACAAAAGCACCAAGAAGTGAAACAGAGTGTTAGGCAGAACAAGAGGGCGTTTGTTGACGACTTGGCAACCAGAGCAGAGACAGCAGCAGGACAGAGAAATATGAAGGAATTATATGACATCACCAGAATCCTAGCAGGAAACAGGAGAGCCCCAGAGAAGCCAGTAAAGGACAAGAATGGTGTCACTATAACAACATTGGAAGGACAGACAGACCGATGGAAAGAACACTTCAGTGAGCTGCTGAACAGGCCAGTACCAGAAGACAGACCAAATATCGCTCCGGCAGAAGAAATGTTGCAAATGCCACTACACAGCCCCACCAGGGAGGAAATCAAAAAGGCCATCATGTCACTAAAAATGGCAAATCAGCGGGACCAGATGAGATCCCAGCTGAAGCACTGAAGGCAGATGTTGACACTTCAGTAGACATGCTGCAGCCGCTGTTTAAAGACATGTAAGAAAAAGAAGAAGTACCTCAAGATTGGAAAGAAAGAAGGGTATATAGTAAAGTTACCAAAGAAGGGAAACCTGCGTCAGTGTAAGAATTACAGAGGAATAATGTTGCTATCTGTTCCAGGGAAGGTCTTCAACAGAGTTCTACTAAACAGTATGAAAACGGCTGTTGACAATTGGCTCAGAGATAAGCAGGCAGGTTACAGGAACGAAAGCTCTTGCACTGACTTGATCGCCACTCTTAGGAGTATCATAGAGCAGTCTCTTGAGTGGAACAGCTCACTGTATGTGAACTTTATAGACTTCGAAAAAGCTTTTGATAGTTTAGACAGACAGGCACTATGGGGGTTGATGGCGCATTATGGGATTCCACAGAAATACATAGCTATCATAAGGAACACCCACGAGGGTATGGCATGTCGGGTCCTTCACAGAGGTACTGCAACAGAGAGATTCAGCATCAAGTCTAGAGTTGGACAGCGATGTCTTCTCTCCCCATTTCTCTTCCTTTTAGCAATTGACAGGATAATGAAGGAGTCAACAAAGGGCAAAAGGAATGGTATTTAGTGGACTCTTTGGCGTCAGCTAGATGACTTGGATTTTGCAGATGACATTGCTCTACTTTATCACACACACATCAACAGATGCAAGAAAAGACTTCAACCTTGGAAGCGAATGCATCAAAACTTGGCCTGCGAATAAACAAGGACAAGACAAAGGTCATGAGAATAAATGAAAAGAAGGATGACAGCATTAGGTTAGGTTATTCAAGAGGTTAGGTCATTCACGTATCTGGGAAGCATAGTAGATAAGACCGGCGGGGCCCAACAAGACATCAAGACAAGAATAGCCAAAGCAAGGACAGCGTTCAGCCTCTTCAACAAAGTGTGGCGATCAAGAGAGATAACTACTAAAACAAAGCTGAGGATCTTCAAATCAAATGTAAAATCTGTACTGATGTATGGAGCTGAAACTTGGCGCACTACAAAGGTGACAGACAGACAAATTCAGTCATTCATCAACAGATGTCTCCGACGGATCGTGAAAATTTGGTGGCCAAACCGTATTAGCAATCAAGACCTATGGGAAAAAACAAGTCAGTTTCCTCCACCAGTAAAGATAAGGAAAAGGAAATGGACATGGATCGGGCATACCCTCAGGAAAGACGAAGGCAACATTACTCGGCAAGCCTTGCGATGGAACCTTCAAGGCAGACGGAAAAGAGGAAGACCTAGAGCCACCTTGCGTAGAAGTCTTGAACAAGAGATGAAAGACAGTGGACATAGTTGGCACACCATCATAACCGCAGCCCAGGACTGACGCAGATGGAGGAAGATTGTTAGCGGCCTATGCTCCATGCCGGAGTGAACAGGCTTAAGTCAAGTAAATCACTATGTGCTGATAGTCTTACATTGGCCCTAAAGCAGTTTTTAGCTTCCTATTCTCATTATGTTTTTCCTTATTCTTTTTGTTTACTAATGTGTCAAAACAGGACTACATTGATAGCAGTTTTTACAGTACATGTAAAATACTTGTTGGACTTACTGGACAAATTTGCGAACTAAAACAATAGGACGAGCATCCTTGTCTAACTTTTGACATGTGTCCTTCTTAGAAATTAAAATCAATTACCAAAATACTTGTTTTCAAAAATATGCATGCTATTTACAGTTGTAGTACAAGTCATTCTTGCGAAACTTCTACTTGTGGAAAGACAACCAAGTTCAGCTAAATTTTTATTGTTTCAAAAAAAGATGAACTATTTACTTACTGATTAGTTGTTCTCAGCACAAAATCAGGGATTATTTGACAAGAAATTAACGCCACACCTTAACAGTCAAAATTTCTTGAGAAGCTATCGTCACCAAAGCACCATCTGCTCCCCTCGTGAAGTTGATGCGTCTTCAAATTAATATTCGCCTTCTTGATGGTATTGAACGTTGATTCTCTTATCATCTTTGGCAGCATCCAAGGCTTCTAAGTTTTTAATTCACAACCTCATTTTAAAATAAATTTAAAGCTTTTTACATGTACATGTAATTGACAATTTACTAGGGTATTAAAGTGAATTTTATATCCCTGTAAGTGATCCATTTTGTATGCTAAAATTGGGGACACTGTTGCAAGAAGCCCAAAACAGTTTTCCTATTTACCATAGCCCTTTCCAATCAACAGCTATATGTATTTAATTAGTCTAATTTCACGAAAAAATTTGGAAGTCCAATTACTAACTGTTGAATAGAAGAAAGGCACTGAATGGCACCACAAATCTTCAAATAAGGTAAAACTAATCAACATAAATAGACATAGCTCTTAAACTGTAAAAGGTATGTTGATGATACTTGGCATCCAAGTTAACAATGAAACAGTATTTGTTTGGAGCTAATTTTGGGGTACTTGTTGCCATGAAAACAATGAATAGGATCACTTACAAATTGTTATTGAACAAGCTTCAATTTTTAACAAACCCTAAATCATGGCACAATCAAGAATACAATCCTCCATGTCAACTATCAAATGTTGAAGGGTACTTATGGAAAAAGTTTGCTTGAAAATTCACCATAAAATTAAAAATTTTTGCTGTTATGCAAATTAAGGATAAAAAAGTTTCTTTCATAAATTTCCTTGCATTGAAAATTTAGCCACGAGCAACAAGAGTAAGGCACTTTCCAGAAGTGCTAATGGTTGATATTGTAAATCTAAGTGGTGTTGTTGGAGGATTTTTGGGGGGATGGGGGGTGTCCAATAACTGATAAACGGCTAATATTCGGATACAAAAATTACAAAATAATTGCGGGCAAGCGACATGTAGCTAGCTATTGCCTGAAAAAATAGGAAAAACCCAACAAATTTTCGACAGATTTTCACAGGGGGAGCTTTAGCCCCTATCTCCCCAGCCACGACGCCACTACTTAATCTAAAATGACATCGTCATCGACCTTTTTTAAATGTACCATTTTTAAATATCTTTCTTTACCGTTGAAACATAGTTATGTTTTGTTGTTGGCTTTAAGAATTCTTTGTTGAGTAATTCAGTTTTCCTCGAAACGTTTTTGTTACCTTTTCGTAAACAACCTTCAACCGTCTGTAAATAGCTGAAACAAAAGGCCCTGGCTCTTCAGTGGATACAGAAAACTTCTCCTTGTAAGCTCAACAATTTCTGCTCATGAAAGATGCTTCTGTTCTCCATAAAACTCGTAAATGCCTCTGTTTAAAATGATTATTTCTCTGTGCTCTGAATCATCCTCTGCATCTGCCATCTTAATTCCTTTGTTTATTGTCTTTAAAAATGGTGATACATTCGCAGGAGTTCTTCGATGATCTTGGCCGTATAAAGTCTTAGATCTCGCCAAAAATATGAGTTAAAATTTATAAAAACAACTGGATTTCAGCCCTAAATTATTTCAATTTTCCGATGTGATGATACAGAAACAAAGTCTCTTCCAAGAAAACACACAAATCGACAAATTAAAGTTTGTTTTTTTGCAGGAGGGGCTTGCTTGAATACAAAAAACAATGTTGTGTATGCTTTCCATAGAAAGTTTGAGTATCGCAGAATCCACTAATGAGAGTTGATTTTGTTCAAAAGTCATTGTTTTTGCGACAAGGGAAAAAAAGACCCAGAGGATTGGCCTTTGCTTCACCAAGGATCATGGCCGCGGCTTTTTCACTGCGAGAAAATTGGTTCGCCGCGTCATTTTGGGTTCAGCAATTGTTCTGCAGAAAGTAAACCGCACATGTCTGTGACTTTTTAAAAGCTCATTTCAAGAGCTAAAAAACGATGTGACATTCAATATATTGAAATCTATTTTACGCGCAGAAATTTTCAAAATTACTAACGTAAGTAACAGTTTCGGTGAAATTCCATAGAAATTTGCTGCAGGTTGAACACTCTAAATTTACAGCTTTTTACAAAATACATAAAATTAATTTAGCATCAATGGTATATTTATAATATAAAGTGTTATAGTATGTAACAAAGGCTGAGCGAGACATGACAAGGGTGTGTTTTGTCACTATATTTGTTCGATTTCTGTAGCGAGTTAATTTTGAAATATTTAGAGGAAAGGAAAGGTTTCCGCGTCGGTGGGCACAACATTGCAAACATAAGGTGTGCAGATGACACGGTACTGATGACTAAGTCACAAGAGGATCTTCAAAGACTACTGGATTTATCGAGGGTAATGACCGACTAAAAGTATGGTAGAATCATTTTAAAAAGTTGCTACACGCGGATCCAGCTACGTAAACTTATGTTGAGCCGATTGTGAAAATATTCGATATTTTCGCTTCAATAGAAAGTAGTGATCTAACTCAAGATGAAGTTTATCTTGTTGTTCGTCAACTAAAAATTCCAAGGCTCCAGGTCTTAATGGCCTGGCTCTGGAGCCTTGGAAGTTAAAGTAATTAAGAGCCTTCTGAAATTCCACAGAGAAACCTTTTACGGCAACGGTCCAAAGGGATCGGACATCTCAGGTTTGACACCGATACCAAAGAAAGACGATCTAAAAAAAACTGATAACTACCGGGATACCTCACTCTTTCGAATATCAGCCATGATCTATAACCGGTCCCGGCTTGACAGAATCCTTCCAGTCATGGACAAGGTTAAACATCCAAACTAGATTGGATTCTGCCAGGTCCGATCAATTAAAGGTTACTTTACATGATGTCGCCGTCAGGTGTGACAGGAAAAGCCTTTTTTCTCTCGTGATATTCACAAGAAGAATTCCTTGCACAAATTGAAGTCAATAGACTTTTTTTTAAAAAAAAAAGGCTTAAAATTTCATTATTTTTTTGTGCCTAGTCTTAGAGTTCCTTGAATTTTTGGCCATTGTAGTACTAGTTTCTTATAAACCAGTTTCTTATAAAAACGTGCATTTTACTTGAAAATGAGGGATCGGTAGCACAGGTGTATAAATTTTTCTCAACTTTTGTGGCGATCGTGTAATCGCAGACTGCCTTTTGGCAACATTCAAATAAAGCTTGTTACGTTCTAACCATTTATTAAGGCAGAAAAGTCTTTCATTGACAACAGTGCCTATCTTTTCTGTATTATAAGAAGAGAACTAAATTGCTATATCAACAACATACATTACCGCTTTACTCTTTTAAAAACTAATTATAGTTTAAAATTTGCTGATGATGTGTTTTTATATATAACCTGCGGGTTCTTCGACGAGCTCCACAGTTGCATAAAATTTTCTGACCTTGGCTGCTTATTAACCGGTTGGTTATTGTGAAAAGAATTTAAACACAAACCTGACCATTTCCCCAATTAAATATTAAAAGCCAAAAAAGTTAATCTTTTTCTACTTCCAATAAAAACATCCCAGAGACTTTATCACTGAGCATTATTGCCTGACTGCAAAGTACGTACTTATTCAAGGTAGAAAAAAATAATACATTTATTGAACTCAAATTTTAGGTAATGCGAACTCAGACATGGAGTTTTTAAGGTAGCAGTAAGACATTTTCGAGCATCGAGAGGGTATTGAAGTGGCTCGTGCCACCCCCAATGTTAGGATGGAGTAAGGAGGGAATTTTTGCCACAGACGTGGGTTATCGTGCTTCATGTCTGGGATTTTATTGAGGAATAATTTTTTTAGCTGATCAAGTCAGGCGAGTGGTTAGAAACACTGCTGGCAGTTGTGGTCAGAGTCACGTAGTTTTAACCAAGCACACTATTTTCACATCGCTTTTTATGTTTAAAAATGTATACGTCATGTTGTTTTCATTGACTGTTACTTCATCCCGTTTGTTTCACAGCCAAGTGAAGACAATTTTTCTTATTTTACACCTTTTATGTAAATTCCAAAAACAGTGATTTGTCGCAACGAATTGCTTTGAATTAGAGATCTATTATTTTTTTCATAAGATTTTTAAAGGGCAGTTCTATTTTTGTAAAATATTGCAGACAAGACCTTTGGTCTGAAGCTCTATTTCTGCAAATATTGCGTCGTTTCCTTAAAAATAAATCGAGTTGTCCTATTGCCCAATTCGTCATCTATTTTTTCCTCCAGCTGGAAAATCCCAAAATTACTTTTTCCTTTATTTGTGGATTTGCACTTAATTGTCATTAAACGGATTAAACTGTAAACGGCCAATGGAAAGAAACAAGTAAACATTAAAAATCAACACCTTCAAGAGATTCCATTAGCGAAATCAAACAAAGGCATTCCATTTATGGAGATATCGCAATCTTAAATATTTAAAGCAAAAGGATTTCATCAACAGTTGGACTTGGACATGATCTCAAAATTTTCATCTCCAAGATAGAAGAAAACCTGAGAAAATTGCTTTTCGCATTAGACCAAGTGCTCACATATTATTGCTGACACGTCCAAAGTATATCTGCAGTTGCTTGTAAGTAGTAAATTGTTATATTCATTTTAAAAATATATTTTTTGTTTAACATAGTTTATTAATTCCAAGGTGCTTCAAAATGAGATATGGCATACCAGTAATTTTATTCTACACTTCTTGCAGGGAAATGTTATTTTGTAGATGATGTTTAAATTCCAATCAGAGACCAGTTTTGTGTAGAGAAGGTCCCCAATGGTTATGGCTATTTGGAGAACTCCTGCATAATTTTTGATCCAAAATTTTGAATTTAATCGGGTGAAGATAATATAAATGTAGTTACAACACCATAGGATTGGAATGTAAGTAAATACAGTTTTAAAAGAAAATTGTAGGATTCCATAGGATTTGTACCCATTTAATATCGTATGTATCATTGTGAAACATAAAGTAATCATTTTAGAATAAAGGGCAGATGTTAGAATAGAATTTTTTAAAAATATACGTTATCAAATTGATATCGCTTCGTCTTGCCTCTTAAGTACCGGTGACTGGGGTACAAAAGAGATAGCATTTTTGGGAACCTTCTACGTGACAGGAAGTCCGAGGTTAATTTTGCATCATTTTTAAATCGGGTGCTTTTTGTACTTGCAAGAAGATACCGTTCTACAACGTTCTTCCAATCTTCAGATGTATGATTTTAGGCAAATGTCAAAAACATCAAGAATTTTCAATTAAAACATCTAGTCCTAACAACTGGAAATGCAGGACTCGTAATTACTTTTTACTGATGCAGTACTTTTAACATCGTGCAAAAAATGATCTCTGACATTTTGTTGCGGGTCCCGAGTGCTGATAATGATAACCTTTTAATTAAATGTTAGCTGGTAGACGGGATTGGATTTTAATATACTATTTAGACGATGCTTTAAACCACGTCTCGAACACATCCAACTGATCTAAAAAAATTCCTTTTTTTCAATTGAAATACGGTCATAATAATCATTAGTCAATTTTTCATGTATCGCTCATGTTTTAAAAACTACTGCCGTTTGTTTTGGGGGGCATTCGTCTTCAAATTTGAAATTGTGCCGCTTTTTTAAGTTTTTAATATTTCAAACCTCCCTACATTTTTTCTTTACTGAACTAGATTGGCAGCATGCTTATTTATTTGATATCATATCAAGCACATGAACCAGAAGTCCATATTACCCATATCGCTTGCTACTTCGAATTAAAACTATCGTACACTATTCTATTTTTTTATCAGCTGTGTCACTAGATAACCCCCTCCCTTTCCCTCTCTATCCTCTCCAATTTTCTCGTAATCTTGCTTGTTCGTAATCTGAGATGTGTAAAAAATAATTTTCTCCGTTTGAGCGTAGTTGTAGCGTGCATCTTCTTTTTCATGGTCTTCAATTCCCTGACATTATTTCCTTTATCGTTAAATCTCAAATTTTGTCTTTAATGCTTCTACTTTTGAATTTTGTTCCAAATCAGATCTAGTTGGATATCGTGTTCATTTGAGATTTTAATTTTACTCAATCATTGTGTTAGAATATAACAGGGAGGCAAATCATGTGCACACGATCTCTAGGTTAATTGAAATGAGAATTGATACTGCGCAAAGACCTTTAGCTCACAAATTGAACAAAAATGGCTGTTACTGTCTTGGTTATTTCATGGCCAAATTTGGTTTTGCTCTTCATGTTCACTTATTTGTTTTAGTCTTTTTGCCCACATGCAAAACCAGCTGTCATCATTTTCAAGAAAGAAAGATTTTATTTTTTGAACAACTACTCCAATATTACAAAAATAACACGTCGACGCAAAATTATCTCTTGGTGATAGCGCATTAATCGCACAGCTTGGAGTTCAACTTGAAACACTGGCGAAAGAGGTCTCAGAAACTTACTTTCAAATCACAAGTTTCAAATCATCATTTAATAATACAAACTTCTGGAAAGTATAAAACGGTTGTACAGAGTGCTTCCCATTTTGTGCTGACACACTAAGTTAATAGATGGCTATGGGTGCATTTATGGGTAATTATATTTGCATATGAACGCAAGTTCACGTTTCAAGTGTACAACTGAAAAACAAAGTTTATTTTTTAATTGTACAATTCAACTCACTCTGAAGTTTCGTAGAGTAATATTTAAAATGTTAAGTAAAGGAATTTTTTACCGAAAACATATGCATATTGTCTCGCAATTGTACATTTAAAAATTCAAAATGTGTGGGCATATTTTTAACGCGAACAAGTATTATAGTTAAACCGAAAATGTCTGTATTAGCATTTCGAGCATGCTACAATAGCTTACTAGTGGTTTGCTCCCGTTTCCTTTTCCTCTGCTTCGTTCTGTCTCTTGCTCTCTGACTTTCTGTCTTTCCCTCTCAATCGCGTACTTTTTTACTCGCTTACTGTCACTTAATCTTACTCTTTGTATGCTTTTATGTGCACGTGTTAGTCATCCATGTTGTTTTCCGTTGTATTTTGCGTTCGAACGTGTTTTAATTTTGGCGACCTCCAATCGCAGATGCTTGCACGGTCTGCAAATGGAATTTCCGTGACAGCAAACCGAGTTTTTATTTGTCAAAAAAATGCTCACCTTCAATCGTATTACCACCTTTAAGCTTCACAACATGCTTTTGTCACGGTGGCCTTGCGGACTCTATGCCCTGACCCAAGTAATGACTTGTGCCAATTAAGGCTTGAGGTGTGTTGCAAGTGCACGACATTTTTCAGATATTAACGCATGTCAAAAAGAAGCAGTGTCATTTCGAATGCCAAAAAGCTGTTCACAATGCTATTTGAGATTTCACTTCTCGAGAAAAGGAAGTGAGAAGAAGAATGACAGAGAAGAGTAATAAAATTGTGAAAAATTGAAATAAAAGAATGAGTAATGGTCTGGTGCTAATTTCAGAAATCATGGGTTATCAGTCGGTGACCATGTCGAGCATTTCGGGCATTTAAAATCGAAATGATCTGCGCGACATCGCTGCGCCTCTCTCCCTCTCTCCCTCTCTCCCTCTGTCCCTCTGTCCCTCTCTCCCTCTGTCCCTCTGTCCCTCTTTCCCTCTTTCCCTCTTTCCCTCTCTCCCTCTTTCCCTCTCTCCCTCTTTCCCTCTTTCCCTCTCTACCTCAGCAGCTCATGTTTTAAAAACTACTGCCGTTTGCTTTGGGGGGCATTCGTCTTCAAATTTGAAATTGTGCCGCTTTTTTAAGTTTTTAATATTTCAAACCTCCCTACATTTTTTCTTTACTGAACTAGATTGGCAGCATGCTTATTTATTTGATATCATATCAAGCACATGAACCAGAAGTCCATATTACCCATATCGCTTGCTACTTCGAATTAAAACTATCGTACACTATTCTATTTTTT
>RDPX01000097.1:1286865-1331382 GCA_003991215.1 Morbakka virulenta | reverse complement strand
TCCCTCTTTCCCTCTTTCCCTCTCTCCCTCTTTCCCTCTCTCCCTCTTTCCCTCTTTCCCTCTCTCCCTCAGCAGGTAAAGACGGGTGAAAGAGCACTTCAAATAAGAGCTCTGTTACTTCAGAGCTTTAGTTAATTATTTTAATAACTTGACTGTCCATAACTTCGTCTCAATAGGGTTCATGCCAGAATCTGATATCGCTCTTTTGTGTTTTTTTTATGAGTTCTTCCTTTTGGTGCTCTTACATTCCTTTTTGTACTCGACTTGTTCTTCTTTGGATTGGGGCTGGAGGCCTCTGCAAGCAAAGGCACTTCATTTTGAATGTATTTTTAGCCCTCATCAATTTTAGAGGGGATTGTTTGGGTAAGAAAGCAATCATGCTTGTAGTTAATCTCAAAAATTAACTTGAAATCAACTTTGAAGAAAAACTGTACTGGCAAGTTGATTGTTCAATGGACCAAGCTTTCGAGGTCCTAAACTGGAAAAAAAAGTTTAAAAGGGTAATCGGGTCACTTTGATGCGACATAAAAGAGTAAATCGAATTTTGGCAATCGGACATGAAAACATTATATTTTTGCATTTAACCTGGGACTCATTAAAATAAATTCTATTTGTCTATGAATATTTATCCAGCATAAGAAGTTCAGAACCGCGTTGAAATAGAAGCCACGCCCAATAACCTCCAATTTCACTGGGGGTAATTTGACACTAATTTTTTATGTATTCTTCTCACGATCAAATAATTCAAAGTAATTGTTGAATATACCACATTTAATTTTTTTATTAATGCATTTCTTGACCATAACAACACATTCACGTCTCGATTAGTTGCTGTTGTTAGGTATTACCTTTAACCTGTCGTTCCAGTGACAAACACTTCCAAAGTTTGGACGTTGACTGAACAGGGCAGCTGTGCGTTAATAGGGGTACAATCACCGACATAAACACTTTGAAAAGAGCTGCTTTCGAATTGTAATACTTCATTCTTTCAAATTTACAAGTCATTGGTCAGATCCGTATCAAATTTTAATTTTCGTAGAGATCTTTTTCTTTCTTGAGCAACATTTGTAGCAGCAAATTAGATCAGCAAGGGTCTTTGCTGTTTACTTCGGAAGGTGATTTTGTTTTAATTAACATATCTTAGTTGGGTATTCCCAGACCAAATATTTCTTAAGATATTACTTTGTTACATTTTTCATCTCATTAGCTAAAGCATACTCCTTTTTGTATGTCATGTATGCGTCACAAAGCATGGTAATTATGGGGTTTCCCTCTTCTTTTTGCTTCGGTTGCAAGTGCGCAATTTTCCCAACATTGTTTAGGCCTAGTAATATTTTGACTTATTTCTTCAGCCGCGGTTTGCTTAATAATGTTCCATGTTTAATTTCTTTTCTAGTTATTTTGACATTTTCAATGCGGATTTCTTCTTATACATCTGGAAGAATAAGCTAAAAGTACAATCCCAGAGAGAAAGCCAAGCAGATTTCTGTTACTTGTTGCGTTGCGTACCCAAAGGCTATATTAGAGTCCAAGAATAACAGTATGTAAGATGTAACCAAAAATTTTTAATTTTTTGACTCGTTAAAAGAGTATTTTTGCAGTTATACGGCTTTGTATTGTTGAAGCCTCTCGTAAAGCACTATTTATGTACATATCGATACTAATATAATTGTACTTGATAACCTCTACAAATTGAGTCGATTCTCCCATTTTTCAGCTACTTGAACTGTACTTAACCAAGGCTAAATTTGATAAAAAACAATTGGAGACTTCAAGAATCAAACTGAACAAAAAAGTGTCAAAATAAGGCTTAGCAGTATTATTGGTTATCGGGTTTGCAGGGTATGCGCTGAAGGCTTTCAAAAGTGCATGGGCTCTAAGCTTTTTTTTCTATTACTAAATTTCTATGACACAGGTTCCCTTTTGATAAACCAACGCTCCTAACCTTTCAAGAAATAGTTTTTGTCATAAGGCACATGTTGTCTTTTTTGATGAAACGAATTCTTTGTAAAATTTCAAGCCCTTGGGCATTATTGCCCCACTGTTAGATTTCATTATACAATCATTGTTTAAATAATCTAGTTTTTGACTACTTCCACAGTATAATTATCGCGCACGATAAGTAAAAAGAGACATTTTTCACACTTAAAAGGGAAAGGGCTTTTACATGCTGCAGGGTTTTGTTGAGGTACGAAAAAGCCACGAGGAAAACCTAACCAGTGAAAGGGAGGGAGAGAGAGAGAGAGAGAGAGAGAGAGAGAGAGAGAGAAAGAAAGAGAGAAGGAGAGAAAGAGAGAGACGCCAGTACTTTGTATCATGTGAAGTATATTTAATGAATATTTTTAAAGCATCTTCGAACTTCGAATGTAAGAAATTGATCGTTGATNAGTATAATTATCGCGCACGATAAGTAAAAAGAGACAGTTTTCACACTTAAAAGGGAAAGGGCTTTTACATGCGACAGGGTTTGTTGAGGTACGAAAAAGCCACGAGGAAAACCTAACCAGTGAAAGGGAGGGAGAGAGAGAGAGAGAGAGAGAGAGAGAGAGAGAGAGAAAGAAAGAGAGAAGGAGAGAAAGAGAGAGACGCCAGTACTTTGTATCATGTGAAGTATATTTAATGAATATTTTTAAAGCATCTTCGAACTTCGAATGTAAGAAATTGATCGTTGATCTATCTATATGGCGTGAATCGAGTATTAAATGATTTTTTGAAACATTCAACTTAAGAAGTATGCACGTATCATCGTAATTGGAGTACAAGTTCAGGTGTTGGGTGATGGTTTTATTATTTAATGTTTCTTGAAATAACTCTTACGAGTACCATCAAGTCAGCAAGGATTTTAGATTTATTCAGGTTCTTCGTGCACAACAACAGTGGAGTAATAGTTAGTCCTCACTCTTTGTGTATAAATCAATTTAAAGTTAGCCTATCTAGGTGAGCTTACAAACGACACGCTGGGTGGATGCACATTTATCGGAGCTTGAGCGATGGTCAAATTGGAAAATTTCATAAATGAGTATACAAATGGCCAATCTCTTTCCTTTTTTCTGTTTAGCTGCAATGATCTCATTAGTGACTTCATTGTTTGCTGATGCAACACCAAGGACGTGGCGATTTCCATGCGCTGGCTGTCATATCAAAACGACGATGCCAACGCAGAAATAGCAACGGCTACTACTATAATCAGTAACCAGGCGGAACACAAGGGGACGAGCAGTAAACATAATATTAGATAATATTAGATAAAGAGGTAGCTCGTTGGAAGTTTTAGTTGAACTCGATGAGGAACTTTCAGTTAACGAGGCTGCAGATTGAAAAGAGCGAATGTTTGCAAATATGCATAAGGATGTGAGCATGATATGGATATAGACAGAATTGCAGGAGAGTTTGGAAGGAAAAATGACAACGATAAAAAAAATATGATTTTGGTGAATGTCTAGTAAAACGTGTTTTCGGTTTGTGATTTTGTGTGAAGCATGCAACAAAACTACTCCCGTGGCTGTCTTTCTTATTACTTACGGTTAAATGATCTGGTGCAATGATGGTGAATTAAAACCCAAAGGAAGTTAAGTAGTGCATATTAGGCTCATATTGATAGGCTGAATTGAGTTTTGTTTTTTACAGTTGACAGGAAATATAACTTTTCTGAGGGAAAATCTTCACAGCAAAACTCGCCTGGCATTAGAGTGTACCTGTATATCTTCACCTTTGCTTTTGACCTTTCAGAAATACTTTATTAATAATTAATTAATACTTTAGTTGAACCATCTTGTAACAAAGACAAAGGGAACCTCGAGTAGGCTGGATAGAAGACCGTAGAACAAATTAAACAGTTTGATGATAATAAATTAGTAACTTATGATAATGATGAAAAAAGTGATGATAACATGATAATAGGGTAATGTTGGTATCATGATTGCATGATGATTCGCATGATAATGATGATATCATGGTGATGTAAATGATATGATAAAGCGGAGTTTTAGCGGATATGCGCTTCAGTTTGGTATCGAGTGAAATTATTTTGCGAATAATTCAACACGGAGAAAAGATAGTTGCCATATTAACAATGCCTAACATTTTGACAAGCTATCTGTTAACAAGAAATGAGCTGCAGTTCCATTTACTAACAACTGTTGTTTGCTATGTCATCTTAAGATGGGATATTGGTCTCGAACATTGCTGACGTGTCACCACCAAGCATCACGATATTCTGAAAGCGTCAAAACCAATGCTGGTGTCATCTGGACTCGCTTCTTGATGTTGTCCCACCAATTTTCGCGCTGTTGGCTACTGCTTCTCATTGCATTAAGATTTGATATTTTTGTGTGCTTCTTCATACTGTCGTTTTGCCTGAAGACGTGCTCGATGTATTTGAACCTCCTCCGCAAAATACCCATCATCTGGCTCGGGATCCCCGTTTTGTTTAACAGCCATTCTCATGATAGCCGATCTAAATACGAAACTCCCAGCAGCCTTCAAAAGTACCACATCTCACATCCATTAATCCTTCGCTGCCATCCTCAGCGTTCACCTTTTGAATCCATATGGCGCTGCTGACCAAATTAGAGCCTTTAGTAGTCTTTGCTTAGTTGCCTTGCTAATGCTTCTATCTGTCCAGATGTTAGTCATGTTGTTTGTAACTTCAAAATAACATTAGTTTGGTGTGCAAGTAAATGAAAATTTAGTGTAACTTTTCTTTTATTGTGTTCTTTTTGTGTGCGTATTTTCGGCAATTAAACGACGGAACCAATGAGTCGGGCTTCATTTTCGTGTGAAAACTTTTCAAGTCTGCATGGTATCATTTAAGTAAAGGACGTTTGGGCAGATCTCCAGGTTTTTGTTGTGTGTGGGGTTGTCACATCATTTAATTATGTGTTGATTAGGTGTGAGAAAATGGGCATTTTGCATCCAAAGAATCCAAACAATCTTGATTCTGGCCAGCCGTTTTAAATGGAAACAGATCTTGTTGACCTGGTCAGGGGTCAAGGCACGCGTTGTTGCGGCTGCTGGTGGTAAAAATGCAGATCAGTTGCAAGTCGAGGGCGAATTTAAAATATGTTAATATTTGCATTTCAAACATTTTATCGCGTTAGGTCCAGAACAAAAGGGGGAAAATGCACAGGAAGCAACTGGAAGAAGCAATAAAATCACCACAAGCTTTGTTGCCAAGTTCAAGAAAAAAGTTATGAGTGCTGGAAAAAGCACTACCAAAAAAACTAAAATACACAAACATTGTAAACACTATATATAAAACTTTGAAGTATTTTATTCAGACTTTTGAAAACATGAATTTTGAAACCTAGCAGTATTCACATTTTGAGTTATTCAAAGACGTCTTACTGTTAAAAATAACTAATTTTTGAGAGTCCATACCGATTATGTAGCCTGTTTATAATCCTGAATTCCATAGAATTTTTCAAGAAAATTTTTCTGCGTATCCGACATACAACAATCTCTCGTCAATTAATCGCCGAAAAAAATATGCTTTCATTGTTTCCAGATATTTATTTCATTGAAATTGACTCGTTTTGCATATTGCACAAGTGTAGTGTTATGCATATTTTACTTTTTTCCTCAAACATTAGGTTTAAACGTCTATCTAATCTGTTTTGAAAGAGATGCATACACTTACTCTTTCCGCCATTACATTCTTTTGGGTCCATCAGTGTGTTTCTTTTTCAGCCTATTATAATAATTATTATTATTCAAAAAAATTTACTTTGATTTGCTTTGTTAAGATCAAACACCGGGTCACTACCAGTGACCTAGGGTGAGAGAAAATGGAAGTTTTATGTGTGCAAAAATTGCTTGTTAAGGGTAAAAAATAGTATAAAATAGTATAAAAAAATATAAAAAATTTAGATATAAAAATCAAACAGAACGAATTCTACAAAAAATTGGACAGGACAATCTACGAACACTGAATGGACATTATAATACAAGGTAAAACATTAAGGTTGACAAATCACGAACATCAATTAGGCATATATAAGACATGAAAGTATACCTTATTATACAAAATTAACGAATGATGAAATTAACGCGGTTTTTATTTTTCCGCGTTAATTTTGACATTTGTTAATTTAGTCACCCCTTAATATTTGTGTTCGTTAATTTTAACAACGTTAATTTTCTGTGGAAATCCAAAAATTTTTGTACGTTTGAACGTTTGTGCTTTTCATTAAAAACAAAAATTGAATAAATTCAATGGAAACATTACATGTGACTTGTACCATGTTGTCGACTTCCTTTGAAATAAATTTCAGGAGAAAAATGTTGGCTTTTTTTTATACCTGAATTCCAAAATAGCCTAAGAGCTGTAAAAGTGTTGTTTAGTTGATAAATGTATTTGCATGGAACAGAATTACTAACAGAAAATAAGAAATTTACAATCAATCTAGAACAATACAATCATTTCCCCTTTTATCCTGAACCTCTTCAGGTGCATCTTCATCATCGCTGCGTTTGATTTCCAAGTTTTTAAACTCCTTGAGTAATTCACCCAAAATTTCTTTGGAATCGCCACATAATCCTCATGTATAGGATACTGTATGGATTCAATTTTTGATTTGAACATTGCCAAGTTCTTTTCGCTATTACATTCACTTTTAACATGTGTCATGATCTCTAGCTTGCCTTGTAGACGGGGAGAAGGCTTATGCTTCTCATCTATCACCTCGCCTGATATTCGTGCACCTTCCAAAATTGCATACCATGTAAACCTGCTTATTTCCCTAGGAACATGGCAATTTTATTAGGAAGCATGACCTTACCAGCAAATCGATCGTGTTTGTTAGCCATGTCTCGTTTGAAAGAAATCTTTTGACCTTTGAATGGCTTACAGTTTCTTTATACACGTGAAGGCTTCTCAGACCAGTTGTAGATTGGAATGAATACAAAACTTCCAATTCGTTTGTTAAAGCCATTTTTACACCAAAACTTTTACTGAAAAGAAAGTCTTTTGATAGCAATGCAACCGTTTTATAACGCAAATTTCTAATCATTTTTCGAAATTTTTGGTAGAATATTCTTTCAAATGTTTTCGTGATTCCGCAATACCCAAAAAATAACAAGCACAAATTCAAGCGTGCTTGTCTTTCATTCTCGTTGTTGACAATGAGCCGCCACACAAATCTCTTTTCATACCTCAAGCCTTCAACTAATGGCACGAGTGCTGCTGCAAACGCAAATGAAGAGGTATTGGAACACTTTACTGACGAAAAAACTGGATTAACTGAAAACGAACTAAAAAACGTTTGCGAGGCGATTTTCGAAGCAGAAGGAAGACCTAAAAAGAGGCGAATGGTGTCCAGGGAAGAGGATAAATTGAGAATAGCCGTTTTTGCCCATCGAAACGGACCAGCGCGTGCGGTAAAGAATTTTATTGATGATTTTCGAAACCTCACGCTGACCACAATCAGAGGATCGCTTGCAAAGTATCGTTCTCAAATTACGGATAAAGCACCTGAAAAGCCAATTTTTGTCAGTGCAAAACGTGGAAGACCACTGGCCCTCCCTGACGAACTTGACTTGAAGCTACGGAAGTTACCTGCGTGATGGTGGAAGAAATGTTAACCTAACTGTTGTTTATGGTGTACTTATGTGATTAATGCGATCAAATCTTTTTGCCTTTAGCAATTACTACTCCGAGCCCATCATGACGGAGCCGAGTGACAATCCTCTAGAGATGTAACTGCTATCGATATAAACTTAAAACTGACGACCCTACAGCCGATGGACGGTAAACTCATGGGGTTGATCTACGATCATTTTAAGTCTACAAAGGGGATCGAAACTATAGTCAATGGATGGAAAGCTGCAGGCGTTAATTTTCTCCCGCATTATGTAAAAATTCAAGAAACCGCGTTAATTTTGTCCGTTTTTAAGCAAAATGAGTTTTTTCCACCTTAATTTTCTCCCGCGTTAATTTTTTCGCGTTAATTTCATCATTCGTTAATTTTGTATAATAAGGCAAAAGGTTGTAGAATTTAAAAGAAAAAAAATGTTGATACAGATAAGTTGAGCTGTACATTTCAATACAATTTTTTGCATTTTTTGAAGAGAAGGGTTTCCAGGAATTTTGTCAATATAGTCGGGAGTTCCTTTCTCTATCAGGTCCAAAGCAGCTACCACAACAGGAATAGTTTTTGTTTTAAGATGCCACATCTTTTCAATTTCTATTTGCAAAGTATTACCCTCTTTAAAATGGGACCAACTGGAGGAGGTGGAGAAGGGCATTGCCAAACATGAAAATGTCAGTGTTGATATATTTGGTTCATTTTAGAGACATTTGCACCATATAGATGAATGCTTGTTTTGGATGATAGTATTACCAGGTTTATTGAGATGTGGTCAGGAAAGGAAATTTTCTATCACCTTTATTGTTGACATGCTCATGGGAACTCGCCGTAGGTTTAGTTTTGCAAGAAAAATGGTAACAGATGATGTTAGCCAGTTCGTTAGTATGCAGTTCCAGGCTTTAGATATGTTTGAAATAGAATGTTAGAGAAATAGTTTGTACCTCCCAGAGGGAAAATTAGTAGGAATGGTAAATCGAGACTTAAAAGTCTCTTCTACAGACAGTGATTGCTAGCTAGATCAGAAGGTTGTATAAAAATCTGTTATTTTATTTTCCTGCAGAAGCATACAACAGTTGTACATAGCAGATCGAGGAATAGTCCTGCAGAGCTAGCGTTTGGAAGAGAAATAATTGGCATAGCACTTTTATTGCCCGAGTCAAAACCTGTGTGGACCCACATAGCCCATGTACAACTGCAAGAGCACTAAGTCGGAGAAATATTAGGCCGGTCAGGAAGCGTAGATACCTAGCTTATTTAGATGATCATGTTTTGCGTTAATACTAATAATGCTCACCCACTACACATTTTAGAAAGGGGAATGTGATGTGTATTTTTGATGATGGACTGGTATTCCAAACTTGTTTTATTTGGTAATGTTCGGATTCATGATTGGCCAATAACTAAATTCCTTATCGGTAAGCTAAAAATACTATGATTCATTACATTATTGTGGAAATATATACCAGCTAATTTAGAATAAAAGGTTTGCCAGTCGAATGCGAGACTACAGACGCACCTTGTATTTAGGTGTGCAGTGAAATTCTTACGAGTCACTTTCTCTTTGCCTTGCTTGTGTACAGAGCATACACGCTGGTGATTAGGAAAACAGAACGTGTGTCGGTTTTGTATTGACTAAAAGAGGGTTTAATTCTTTGCGCACAATGATTCAAACGCTGAGAGAGTACTTCTAGCAAAAAAAGATTTTTAAAAAAAGATTTGCCTCCCTCAGTGAGCAATGTTAGTCAATGGGAGTCCCCGTGCAACATGTAGGGATAGTTGATATCCTACAGAGGTGATTTGGAGGATTGGCTAGAAGATGATGACTCCAAGTCTGGTAGATGAATTTATACTTTATTTGTGGCGAAATATAGTTATTTTGTATAAATTTGTAATATATCTCTGCTGGCCACCCTGATACACTAAACAACATTTGGAGCCTAAAATGGGGCCGGAAAGTTAAAATGAAATTGCTGATAAAATTAAAACAAACGAGTCTACAGGTTCAAAACACTTAGATGCTTTGAAGAAATACGAAAGAAACAAAAGATTATGAGAGAGACAGTTTAGCTGGCACGAAAACTGAGCGAGAAGCGGTCTTTTCTCTTAAACTGGACGAAAGGACTCTATTCTCCAATGTATTTGCGAAATTAATTTCAGTTAGTATTACATTCAAATAGAAACGGGAAGACTTTGCAGCATTGGGCGAGGAGATTTTAGAAAAGTGTAACGTTGATAAAATAAAAAAAATTGAATAAGCGACGGAAATTAGTACAAAAATAGAAGAAACTTTGTCAAAAGTCAAAGCCCTTCAAAAATGGACCATACATTTCAAATCTAACTATTGTATTGAATAACCCAGTTGCTCTATGTCACCCAAAAGTCATGTAAAAATAGAAACAGCAATACCTTGGACAATTGGATTAAACATTTCTTAACAGGCTGCAGTTTTTTGTTAATAACGCCCAATTTTTGTGACAAACCTCCAAAGATTACCTTCTCACGACTTTGTGGAGAAATTACAAAGTTCGAATCCGTTGCAGAAAAATTAAGTGTGCAGTACTCCATAATGATTACATAACAGATGGCCGACGTATCCTAAACTCCCTTGTTCGAGAGCTTTTGAAATTGAACAATTTTCTAAGTGAAACGGTGTCCCAATTACTATGAATTTTTGATACCCTGATCGTTTATTTCAGAGAACAGGATGCAATGGGAATTACTCAAGAGCAATATGGCAGTACGGTAATTTCTGTTGTTATGTCAAGGATACTATCGGAAATAACGTTGAAGTTAGCTAGAAAAATCGAAGAAGATAAATGGAAAATCTTTGAAACTTTGGATATAATCCAAAAGGAAATCGATGCTCCCGAATGGATTTAAAAATCGGAGACAGAAAAATCTTAAAGAATACGAATAGCCAGCGACAATTTTGTTTACTTCTCCAGCAACAACAAAAGTGTTTGTTACGCAAAACGATACCGACAATGAAAGAAAGCTTCAATGTTTCTGCTGTCGAAAAGAGCATAACTCTAAACAATGCTAGGACATTTAAAGCTTGGAAAGAAAGGAAATCCTTGCTTAAGAACGATAAACGATGTTTCACCTACCTTAGGAGAAACTTGAAGCGATATAGTTTATAATAGTTTATAAAAGTCCTACAGATTGTAAGAAAAACACAACACTGTCATATGTTACAAATTTGAAAATACATCTACAAGCAAAAAGGAAGCACTGATAGCTGGGAAAGTATATAATAATAGCCACAACGAAAGAGGAACCAAAGCCCTGTTGCTGACNCCAGCGACAATTTTGTTTACTTCTCAAGCAACAACAAAAGTGTTTGTTACGCAAAACGATACCGACAATGAAAGAAAGCTTCAATGTTTCTGCTGTCGAAAAGAGCATAACTCTAAACAATGCTAGGACATTTAAAGCTTGGAAAGAAAGGAAATCCTTGCTTAAGAACGATAAACGATGTTTCACCTACCTTAGGAGAAACTTGAAGCGATATAGTTTATAATAGTTTATAAAAGTCCTACAGATTGTAAGAAAAACACAACACTGTCATATGTTACAAATTTGAAAATACATCTACAAGCAAAAAGGAAGCACTGATAGCTGGGAAAGTACCCACGGCATTTGGTTTTGGAGATGACCCGTGCAGTAAGAGCATGCATACGCTCAAATACTCCCATTGTCTTCTTTATCAACGGCGAAATATTTACCAACGTGGGTGAATGTTGGCGAATTTCGATCCTTTGTCAACACAAAAGTCATGGTAAATCAGGCAAATATTTGTTGTTAAAACCTTCCAGTTTCTTTCATATAATACACCCACGAATGGCGCCTTTTACCTGTTCTCTTCCCCTAAATAACAAATATCGCTGATGAAGCAACTTTAACGTATCCCTTCTTCCCCCGTCCTACGCTGTTTGATGATGTTCTTTAATTAATAATGCAGAATAATGATGTAACGTATCCCTTCTTCCCCCGTCCTACGCTGTTTGATGATATTCTTTAATTAATAATGCAGAATAATGATGTTCCAAGGAAATGAGAATAGGAGTTTTTATGAACATTGTGATTCTAGAATTACCTACACGTGACCAGCAAAGGGGAATGTTATCTTGTCATAGAACAAGTTAAACTGATTTACATACAACGGAATTCTCGTTGTTTCCTTACCATCGTCATTAGATAGCATACAGTCCGCATTCTAAGTAAATATTTTAAATCAAACGATAAGCTTCGTCTCGGCATACTAATATTCTTTGACGCTGACGATTTCGTCCTTACGTAATGTCTTGTTTGTTATGGTCGATGAATCCCAAAACCCATGCGAAAGTTTTACCAGCTTTTCTCAATCACTAGAAGGCTTCATTTCAACAATGTCTCCAACACTTCTTTTATTGTGCTTTACGTTCCCAAAGTGAATATTACATGGGGTCTTGGGCCGTGTTTAACGTTATGATATTAAAAATGTAGGACACTCCCACCAGATTATTTGCCCCTTGACAGCAGGTCTGCTTGATTAGAAAGGCCAGGTAAATAGAACCATTGGTCTGTATTTGGCCTTTGTAATATTTGATTTACACAATTACGAACATAATGTGTACATGATTTTGAATTAGGAATTCAGTTGAAGGCTGAAAACGAGTCTACCCAAAATTATGTATCTATTTTTTAATTAGTGACTTCTGATGACGACATTTTTTTAGTTGCACTACAAATTTCTCTAGCAGCCACGTATCAAAGAGTTATAATCCTGTAGTATTTTAAGCTTTAACTTGGCTGAGCTTCAAAAGCGAGAAACGTGAACTCAACATTACCAGCTGCGTATTCCATTCTAAGATAAACTACTGCCCCCTTTGCTTGTTCGCTTTTGTCCCAGAAGTTGTGTATTTTGACCATTTTGACCGTACTTGATTTACCAAAGACACCTGAGCTTAGTATTTTGTAATTTATCCAACCCTTTGACGAGCGCATTGTATCTTTGCAAACTATTCTATATAATTGGATATCTCGACCTATATCCTCAATGCAAAGCTGTTGGAATAAAATCTTGAAATTAATAGTGTAAACACTAAGACAGCTCCAGTGATCAAAGGTTTTATCGACTACTTTCAATACAGATAGCTAAGTAGTGAGTAATGATTTTGCAATCTTTACGATAGTGTGCAAGTCAAACATGTCTAAATGATCGTTCCAGTTTGTTGCCTGACAATTTCGAATAACCTGTGGCAGAAAGAGATGCTGGCACAAATCCAGAATAAGTCTGATCACTCCTTCGCAGTGCTCTTGTCGCTTTTGTTAAGCTTTAAGGTACCTTATTGTTGTTTAAGTTAAAGTATTTCCTTAAGGATTTTTTATCGGAAGGCAAGGGGTAAATAGTATTGTTTTTCAAAGGAAGACTCGCCGAGTAGTGACCCTAGATTTTTTTAAATATCTTCTTCTTCTTCTTCTTTCGGCTTTTCCCTCGGGGGTCGCCACAGCGGACTAACTCTCTCCACTTCTGTCTGTCGGTGGTGTCGTCTGAGGAGGCTCCACCCACCCTCGTGTCATCATTCACCCAGTCAAAGAACCGTGTATTCGGTCACCCACGCTTCCTGTTACCCGGTGGTGTCATTTCCATTACCCGTTTTCCCGCGTACTCTACGTTCCGTCGCATTACATGCCAAAACCCCTTCAACCTGGACTCTCTCAACTTCTCCCCCAGTCTGGCCACCCCCAGTGTGTCCCACACTGTCTCATTTCGGACTCTATCCATCCTTCTTTTCCCGGAAGAACCACAACATCTTCATTTCGTTCACTTCCATCCTCTTTTCTGGCCTGTTCGTCACTGGAGCTGTTTACATGCCATACATCATACCCGGTCTTACCACTGTCTTGTGTATCGCTCCCTTAACTTTATTTGGCATGTTCTTATCACACATGACCCCTGTCACCTTATGCCAACCGCACCAGCCTGCCTGCACTCTCCTCTGCACCTCTCGTTCGCAGTCCCCGCTATTCTCCAGCGTCAATCCCAGGTACTTAAACTCCTCCACTTGATTGATCTTGCTTCCGTTCATGACTATCTGTGTTTCACTCTTCCGATCATTCAAACACAAAAACTTCGTCTTTGGCCTGCTTACTCTCAGTCCTCTCCTCTCCAGTGGGTTTCGCCATCTTTCCAGATCCTGTTCTGCCTCCTGTTTTGTACGGCAGCATAGTACAATATCGTCGGCAAACATCATGCTCCATGGTGGTTCCCTCCGTACTTCCACAGTAAGGTTGTCCATTGTCATAGCGAAGAGGAAAGGACCGAGTGTGGAGCCCTGATGTGATCTCACTTCAACCCTGAAACCCACCGTTAACCCATTGGACACCTAACCACAGTCTCGCACTCTGAATACATGTCTTGAACTGCTCTGATGTACTTTTCTGGTACTCCTGAAGATCGCATGCAGTACGACACTTCTTCCCGGGAAACCCTATAATAGGCCTTTTCTAAGTCTACGATTACACATACTAGTTGTTGTTGTCCCTCTCTAAACTTCTCCATCAGCATTCTCAGGGCGAAAATTGCATCGGTGGTGCCTTTACCTGGCATAAAGCCAAACTGTTCCTCACTGATGCTGACAATCCGTCTCAGTCTGGCCTCAATAACTCTCTCCCACAGTTTCATGGCATGACTCAAGAGCTTGATACCACGATAATGTCCACAGGACTATGCATTCCCCTTTTCTTTGTAGATAGGGATCAGGGTACTTTTCCTCCTCAGGTGGCATTGGTTCCCCCGCATGATCTTCTTAAACAACTGGGTTAGGAACTCAACCCTAGCGTCGCCCAAGGCTAGCCACGCCTCCTTTGGTATATTGTCGGGGCCGACCGACTTTCCCTTTTTCATTCTCTTCATGATATTCCTCACTTACTCCTTGTCAATGTCTGGTACCTCTGCTCCATTCACCTCCTGCTCACCTGACCTCTCCCTGGGGTTCTCCACATTCATCAGTCCTTCAAAGTAGAGCTTCCATTTTTTCAGAATGTAATCCCTGCTTGACAAAACTTGACTGTCCTCTACTTTGATCATTCTCACATGTTGCACATCCCTGCTTGCCCTGTCTCTCTGCTTTGCTAGTCTTTAGACCTGCGTCCCCGCACCTTTCTCCTGGAGTTTAGTATACAACTCCTCGTATGCTTCACTCTTAACCTTGGCTACTTCGACCTTTGCCAGTCTTTTCCCTTCATCATATCCTTGTTTACTCCCATCATCCTTTGTGTCATACCAATCCTTTAGTGCTTGCTTAATCCTGGCAATCGCACTCTGGACCTCGTCATTTTACCACCAGCTATCTAGGTCTTCCTTTTGACGGCCCGATGACATACCCAGGACACTCCTTGCAGCCTCTCTCACGGTTTCAGAAAAGTTCTCCCATGATGCCAAACAAATCTCTGACGGTAATCTGTTCATCACCGCTCTGCTAAACTCATCCTGGCTTTCCATCTCTCTTACTTTCCACCATCTGATCCGAGGTTCACATTTCTCGGCCTTCTGGTGTTTCCCTTTCAGATAGAAATCTCCAACAACCACTCGATGTTGTTTGGCCACTACTTAACCTGGGATAACCTTGCAATCCTTTACATCCTTGAGTGAGCACCTTCTACACAAGATGTAATCTATTTGGGGTTTTCTCCCTCCACTCACATAGGTCACCAGGTGGTTATCCCTCTTGTTGAAAAATGTACTCACCACTGCCATTCCCGTGCTGAGTGCAAAGTCTACAATCCTCTGCTCCTCTTCATTTCTCTGTCCATAACCAAAGTTGCCCATCACGGGATCCATTGCTTCCTTTTCCCACATGTCCATTTACGTCTGCACCTATGATGATACGCTCTGTGCTCGGCAATCCACTTACTAGGTCCTCCATATCAGGCCAGAAATCATCCTTTCGTTCTTGGTCACAGCCTACTTGCAGTGCATACGTGCTGATGGTGTTCGCGACCTCCTGTTCAAGCTCCAACTTGATGGCAATCAACCTGTATGACTTCCTGATGACTTCCAACACACCATTTGTAAAGTTCTGTTTCAATATTACCCCCACCCCGTTTTTGGACTTCTCTGTTCCCATGTAGTACAGCTTGAAGCGATCCCTTACTTTCTTGGCCTTAGCACCCGTCCATATTGTCTCCTGCACACAGAGGATGCCCAGTTTCCTTCTTCTCGTGATGTCCGCTATTTCACGACTCTTTGCTGTCATTATTCCTACATTCAAGATTCCTACCCTCGCATCCACACTTTTCACCTTTCCCCGCTCCCTTTTCTGTCTGACTTCGCCTTCTTCGTTGACCTGAAGTAGCGTTGTTCCCATTACCGCACTGAAGGTCTTCAGCAGCAATGGCGGCCGTTGTTAATCCGAGCCTCGACCGATCGGCGTAGTTACCCTTTCTCTTTTCCGCATAGTTGATTTGGCAAATATTTTACGCCGCCTGCCCTGACTGTCGCAACTCCCAGTAGCTGAGAGGACGGGGTTTCCGTAACCCTGGAAAAGGGGGCACACAGGGGTTACTAGCACTTGCCCAAGGTGCTACCCCAGACTAGTGGAGGGAAGGAGGCGTCTTACTTCTCCATTGCATGGGTCTAGAGCCCACATACCCACTGCCCAAATTTTTTTTGAATATCTATTTTTTTCTAATATCTATTTGCGTGGCCTTTTCATTTTTCATGTTACATGTTACCTGCTTCATGCTCGACGATACCAGCAACCTCGTGTTTCCAGAACTTATTCAGCGATTCGATGAGCTATCTATTTTCGTTTTTCACTTCATCCTTTAAGGTAAAAAAAAAAAGTCTGGTACGACATTAGATACAACGTTAGTAGTCAAGGTTACATCATTTCCAAGATTACTCGTAGGTTCTAAAAGAAGCCAGCCAATCTTACTTTTCACAGCATGGGACTTTCGCCGCCTTCGGAAACTTCGCCCTGCACTATTCTCTGGTAATAGTCTATGCCTAAAGCAAAGTCTACTGCATTAGTGCTTTCTGCAAAACTATCAGCTAACTACAAAGATCTTGCAAATGTCGACAAGTCGATGTTTATATTTCTACCAACAGGATAGCATCATTGAAGAAATCTAAGAGCCTTAACAGCGATTACTTCGCCCCTCCTTCTAAATTGATAACTACATGCTCACACCGTTTTTTGTCATACTTGGCTATTCAAAATGTGTTCAAATATACCATCCCCACTTCTTCTGTTTTTAATTGCACCTTTCTTTTTATTTCTTCTCTAATGTAGCTATTTTGACTGTCACAATCAAACAAGATGTGAATTTGGATTTTTTCACGTGCTCTGGAACAAGAGTGAATTTAGAACAAGTGGAACCTTTAACCGTAGAGTCGTTTACTCGTGCCATCTTTAGTTTTTATGCATGCAGGGGGTTCCCATCGACAATAATTTACCCAAAAAAATACGAACTGAAGGAAAACAAATAGGAAACAAATGGGACACCATCGCCACACAAGCTTACGCTCCAATAGCACATGCCAAAAAAAAGAAAAAATGACAACAATTTATAGGTTCAATAAACAGCTTGTTGTGTGGTAGACAAGAGAAACGTGTAGCATCAGAAAATTCCTGCCAGTAGAGACAACACTTAATTGGTATCTTGTTTACAACGTAACTTTCAACTTTTACTCCTAATGACAACTGACGTTCATAAGATTATCTCTATTTATTTGCAATGATATATAATTTAATTAACAGAAATTTCTTCATAACAGCAAATCATTGCTTTCGTGGGTTTTTTTTGTGGAACTATTGACCGTTTCAGCAGTATCGATGCTGACAGGGAATTGCTAAAACAACACAGCTGATAGATTATCCTGTCTAACTACTTTAAAGCTTGACGGAAACGTTGATTGTGTACAAGACGACTATCGACAAAACTAAACAAAGAAAGAAACAAATTCAAATGTGGTGCAATACAGAACTTGAAGCGAAAGAAGCAAAGGAATTTCTCGGGCTAAACCACCTGTGGCAAGAAATGGAGAGAAAGATAGAATGTGTGGTCAAGAAAATGTTTGAAAAAAGAACATCAGTTAAACAGCACGAATGGATGACACCGGAAATCCTAAAGATGATTGAACAGTAAAGTTTTTAACAAACACATAGTGAAAGCGAATCGAGAAAGTACCGAAGGAAATATTCGGAGAGAATGCTGAAAAAGAAAAAAATTATTCCAAGAGACTAAGTAAAGAACCTTAAAAACTAGATAAACTGCACAAACTACACTAAAAGTAAAAAATCTCAAGGAAAAAAATCCAGTAGCTAAACTGGAAATTAAAACCAAACCGGGGAAACTTGTACACCGTAATAAAGTTGGCCAGAGCCTAGACGAATATGTTGGAAAGTAAATGTGTATTGACGACCAAATTGACATGCTTATAAAACGTACTGTAGAACTAGAAGTCGTACAAAATACCTGGCTAAGACTATCTTTTAAACCAAAATAAACTAAAATAGACTGGTAAAATTATTAAACTATTACTGTTATCTCCCATGCATCCAAAGTACTCCCTAAAGTAATATTGAACAAGATAAAACCAGTAATAGAGAAAAGGCGAATTGAAACATACCTAAGCTTCAAAAAAGTAATTAGGGAAATAATTTTTTAACAACACTCTGCAAAAGGATAATTAAAGACGCAAACAAAAGCTATGTGTTTGTAATGTAGAATACACCAAAGCGTCAAGGGACCTTTTCAACCAGTACAGTGTCTTCTCGTTAAGAAAGGCATTCATGAACTGGAGAGAAGTTCAGGCAATGGTATGATTATCATCAATATCATTATGCAAATTGTACTGCCATTGTTACAGAAAGTGCAAAAGAACTGCAAAGAATAGCAAAGAGTATCCACAGAACACCTAAGAACTACGGAATGCAGGTGAATGTCGAGACGTCCAAAATAATTTTTATTAACAGGGCAACACCAGTAGGAAGACATTAGAAGAAGAATTGGCAAGGCAAAGACTAAGTTGTAGTAAGTATTTCTAAACCAAGAGAAAAATAGTAAACTGAACTACGTCTGCTGAGATTCTATACGTTTTAAACGCCTGGTATGTAGCAGTAAAACATGGTTGTTTACAAGCAGAATCATAAGTATAATAAACGCTTTTGAAATCTGGTGCAATAGCGGAATGTTAATAGTAAGATAGAGAGGGACAGAGGTAGGGATAAAGAGAGGGAGACAGAGAGAGGAAGACAGAGAGAGGGAGACAAAGAGAGGGAGACAAAGAGAGGGAGACACACAGAGGGTGGCGGGGTGGGGAGAATGCTGAAGGAAGAGACCACGGTCAAAGTGATGCCGAGGTACATGAATGACATCGAGGAAATGGAGTTACACCAAAGAAAATTGAAAAACAGGGAGTATGACTATCAAAAGTAAAACGGGAGGTGATTATAGCTAATTTAAGTTTTGTCTGCTTATGAATTTAGGCATAAGGGAAAACAACCCTTTTTCACGGATGATTTTAAGTTGGGTTTTTTCTAGAGAATAGGGTCTGTACTTTGTGGTACAGGTCGTTCGTATGTTGATTGGAGATACTGGTATGGCATTTGGTATGGAATTTTAATGTTTTCTCAGAAGAATCTGAAGAGTTTAGTTTAAAAATAATAATAAAAAAAAGACATTTTAACGTGTTGAAAGACATAGATTCTTTACAAAAAGAAATGGAAAACCGTTTAGAATAAGATGTCAGTGGAGGTTAAGAAAAATTTTTTAGTTCTATTTGAATTGTAGAAATGAGAGCAAGAAGTACAATCTTAAGCAGAATACAGCATTCATTGCTTGAATAACAGCAAAGGTGCAGAAAGCAGGAAGGCTAAGAAGACGATTAAAATAAATAGTAAATTATATCTCAAGAATGGTGTTTCCAGAATATAGTTGGCATGATACTGTAAAAAACCAATGTGCCAAAATGAGGGTCTTTAGCACACACACACACACAGAAACATACACTCGTTTTTACAGTAAAATTTGTAGTTGTTTTGAAACCTACAACAATAACTTTTAAAGAAAAGAGCACAGTTAAAATGAGACATTTACAATAAAACAAGGGTTTCCGTATAAAATTTTTTCTTCAGGCTGGAGAATTCCCTATCTTTATATATAAGACGTTTTTCATTAAGTGCTTATGGTCGAATATATCATTTGACCTAAGTTCTATACTCTTGCTTATTACATTCAAAATTGATTATTTTGTTTTCTTTTCCCCTTCCCAACAGCAACCAACTACATCAAAGAAAGATAGTTATAAAGAAAGCGTTGAGGCACATTATGTTCATGTTGATAGTGGCATTGATTATCATTAGTTCTTTTATCGTCCTGATGGCACGGAATACTTTCCCTTTATCGAGGGATGAAAACCATCCACCAAGTCCATATTGCCTGCCAATTTTTGGGAACATGTTTTGCCTAAAAAGGAATATGCACAAGAAGCTCCAAGAAATCTCCAGAAAGTTGGGACCCATTTGTACTATTTGGATAGGACAGAAACCTTTTTATGTGTCAAGTACTTATGACAGTGCCCACAAACTCCTTGTTGAAAGCTCAATTGCAGTAACAAATCGCCCTAGGCGAACTATAGGAAAGATGTACTCCGATGGGTTCAAGGGAATTATTTTGGCAAATTACGAAAAAGAGTATAAAGAATTGCGTACACTTATCCATTCGGCATTCCGTGCCTATCTGTACAAAAACAAGAAGATTGAAGACATAATAATGCAAGAATGTATGTCGTTAAAAAGTACACTCGCTACAAAAATGACATCTGGCTCTGTTGATATATGTGGAGTTATCTCTTGCTCTGTCGTAAATGTAATAACAGGAATATTGTTCGGGGAGAGATATGGTGTAGAAGATAAAGAATTTTTAGAGTTGCAGAGAATGAATGATGATATCTTACATGGGATCACCTTGGCTCCACTGTATGAGGCACTACCGTTCCTAAAATATGTCCCTTGCAGGACTTTTCTCCAGTTTAAAAAAGCACTTTTGTGGAGGGATGAAGTAATTAGTAGGAAAATTAAAGAGCATGAAAATTCAACATCTCAAGATAGCTACCGTGATGTGACAGCAAGTCTACTGACTCTGGCAAAAGAAGGGACGTCGGTCGGTAAATACCATACTGTTTCAAATGATCAAATAAAAATTGCTCTGTCAGATTTCTACATAGCAGGATCAGAGACGTCGGCATTAGTTATTCAATGGGTACTGCTCTATCTTACAATCTATTCAGACATCCAGGCAAGGGTACAAAAAGAGCTAGATTTGACTCTCGGAGAGCGCTCCTTTCCCACTTTAGCTGACAAGCCTAACCTGCCCTTTACACTTGCCACTATCTACGAGACCTTGCGGATAGCCGCACCTTCTCCTTTAGGCTTGCCACATGTTGCCAAAGAAGATATCGAAATAGACAAGTACCATATTAAACAAGGCAGCACTATTATTTTTAATATTTTCGCAATTCATCATGATCCTGACAAATGGAGAGATCCTTGTCGATTTTATCCTGATCGCTTTCTGGACAAGGACGGTCAATTTGATAAAAAAGACCGAAGTTTCATGCCATTTTCATTGGGAATTAGAGCTTGTATTGGACAAAAGATAGCTACAGAAGAGATCTTCCTCATCCTTGCATTTTTACTGAAATCGTATCAATTTGAAAGAGAGGATGATAAAACAAATTATTCTACAGAAGGGATTTTTTCTGCAACTCTAAAACCAAAGCCATTTAAAGTAAAGCTAAGAAGTCGCCAATTTTTCCGGCCGACAAACTAAATTTAAGTTATGACGCCTCGTTTAAGAAACTGGTAATTTTTATTTAGGTGTTGTTTTGTACACTTTATTTTCATTGTAAATTGCATAGATAAAAGTTGTTGTTGTCAACGTCTTGAGAACATTTTCAGTCATATTGTGATTTTAACTAGTGGAATTTCACAGATATATTGGAAACCATCTCCAGTTATTGTTAGTGCAATTTATAATAGCTATATTCCATTAATTCAACGTTGCGTATGTAGTTATGTTTTGAATATATCTTATTGTTATCAACGCATATATTGGTGCAAATCCAGAACCTAAAATTTAATGATATATTAATGTTAATAGTAAAGTTTCGAAACTACACCCCATTCAAGAGTTAGCGCAATTCGAAAGTAAGTATAATATTTAATGGCCACTATCAAATTCCCGAAAGTAAGCGCAAGCTGAAAGTAAACACCTGGCAAAAAGCCCCTTCAAAATTTTTTATTGCAATTATAATGCATAGAAGGGGAATATAAAATCATTACGAACCACCGACAAATTTTAACTTCTAATAAATACCTTTTATCAATCATAATCGTGCAGCAGAACAAGATAATATCATCAGCAATCCTCTAAAGCCGAGGAGTCGTAAAAGGCCACTGACTCTGTGCTGAGGAAAAAACTCTATTTCATTAATGTCATGAGAGCTTCCAACTCCTAATTTTGATGAATACTGAATGATAATCTCGCTGTTACGGTTACCATCAACAAATAAGGCTATGCCATATTTTACAAATGTTTCTTTCAGACATGTAGAGGTATCGTGCTATGATTGTCCAACTCGTTTCTTGAACTAAGCCTCTCGATCAGTGACATTGCTCTTCTACAGGCATCAATATTTTCAGATACGTACTCTGTGGAAAATGTATCTATACTGGTTTTGAATTCACTGTTTACTGCTACATCCAAAGGTTGAATTTTGCTTGTACCTGTTTGGGCCATAACAATTTTGAAATCGCCATCCTGAAAAACCAAACTTCACTGTATCAGTCTTTCGACCTCGGTGTACACCTTGTACCCGATAAATGCAAGATTTTTATTTAATGAAAATATTATCCGTCTTCTCGCAGTTGACCAGCAAGATGACAATTTTAACATTTTCATTCCATTGAATCAATTCTTTGCGCAGTCGCTTCAGATGTGATTAAAACTTTGCACGGGGTGCTCCATCGACAAAAATGTCCAGTTGCACTGTGCATTGCCTTTTATCCTGGCCACTTTTGATATTTCTATGCCAAACAGTCTTCTTTCTAGTGTATCTGCAAGTGGGATCCTTTCCGTGATCCTGTAATCTTTGCCAAACCGGAATCCTAGGGGTGAATGACCCATGTTACCAATGCCCTATACTTTCCATGCAACCAACACTCTCGTTAGTTTACCTTTTAGTTTATCTTCTTCGAGAGAAGCAATTCTTCTCAAATAGAAATGCAGTAGTTGAGCTGTGACACAAAATTCTTCAATATATTTCTGATCAGTATGGTTTAATAGTCGTAATGAAATGATATACCGTGCTTCGAATGCCTGAAATCACCTTTTTTTACATTTTGAAATCAACTGATGTGTAAAAATCATTCGTAAGCTTGTTGCATTTTGACAAAACCACCGTTCTCTGACCTTTGTTCTCATAGTCTGTAATTTTTGGTACAATTTGCTCCAATGTTTAAATAAAAAGCAATACGTTTACTTATAAGTTTTCTTGAAGAATGTTTAGAATAATTGATCTCCGATTCCTGAATCGGCCAGCGATGTTGTCAACTCTCAAGTGGATCCTGTAATCTTTGCCATGCTACATAAACAATTCTATATACTCTAGCTACTGTTTGTTAACCATTGTTTTTGTTTCATTTCATCATTAATCTCATCTGTGCTACTTTATGCCATCTTCAAAATCTATGTTTTCGAACCATGTCCTAAATTTTTTCAGATTTATTCAAATATTGGAAATACATTGGAAATTTTGAATTTCACTCGTACGTTTGAAAACTTATAGTAACAACACATTCCATTCTAAATTTGAAAATGTTTTGTGCAAGGAACGTCACTGAAGGTATGGCTGCAGCATATTGAACATTTTGCATGATAACAACCCGTGTCGAAGGAGATAATGCGTCTGAAGAAACCGTGCCCGCAACGGAAGACAAACGACGTCAATATGGAGACATAAAAATACTCTTTTGATACAAACTTCGATACAAACTTTAGATACAAAAGCAACACAGACAAAAAAAAGGAAAAAGAGATGAAACGATTTTCAAATAATCAGTATAAAATTATGATTATGTAGTATTTTTCTCGTTAAATAAGATAATTTATAGTAAATGTTTGTTGTTCATTAACAGTTTTTAATATCTAATGATAAACGTGGTCTAAAACGAAGCACATTTTGAACCTGAACGCTTTCAAAAACTATTAAATTTTAAGTATGTGCTTGGCTTATTTTCGGAACTTTACAATGGTTACGTTCCATACAAGCTTACAGTGTCAAATGTTGTTAAAGCTATGTTTTTATTTTTGACTATTGAATATTTGAGTTTTAATTCCAAATTGCCCGTTGTTAAACTTTTAGTATATTTAGTAAATGGTATTAATAGAATATCACCACGATTACATATTGACATTGCAAAGAACACTGGGCCTCCTTTATATGCTGTATATTTGAAGTCGTGTAGTTCAGTTGAACAATTTAATACTGTCCTTTTTTTTTGCACCACTTGTATTTTTAGTTTTGTAAACCTTTGCTAACTATCATCGTTCGGTTTATTAACTGAAAGTTTTTAATGGGGGATTAGATACTAATTTTATTATGTAATGACAGAATGCATCATTAGATAATATTATTAGTCACATAATGCACTTAGTAGATTAATCTAGGTTCTACAAGTCGCAACATAATAATGAGTACGCAACACTTTTACCCGTAAGTAAAAAATTTTCAAGCACCTACAAGCATTTTCCAATTGGGGATAAATCGCATGTATAAATTTCTTTACTCGTGATCGTCAGTTATTATAGGAGGATTATGTGCAATACCATCTGCAATCTCATTAGTTAGAGAACTACATAGAGTTTCCTGACACTCCTGACATGGTCAATATCAAAGTCCGAAGATCGCCCAGTTTCCTGAACATCATCAAGCAGCCAGCCCTAATTATTACCGGTCTTTTTGTATCAATGCATTCCCGAGGCGACTCAACACCTGTCTTCACTGACGCCTCTGATGTGATGTACATTTTCCTTTGAATAGTCTTTTTGTCAAGTACTAATCATTTAGTTTAGTCGACTCTGTTGTCGAAATTAATGTTGTTGTTGGCAACTTGCCATAGTTTTCCTTCCTGACAGAATGGAATGGAATGAAATCCTGCATGCACTTGTTGAACTCAAAGTTTACTGTGCTTTTGCACTTAGTACCTTTGGGTAGCAATTAAGTTGACCAAATGAATCGAATACCACTTGATCAACGTAATCAATGTCAATACCATCATTTTTTTGTAAATTTCCATTTGTTCTACAAATATACTGACAGATATAATGATAATCTAATTAAATAAATTGGAAAAGAATACCAAGTGACCTTGTTCGTTTTTTTCTCCCCTGGAAACATCACAATGCACTTGAGTTTCCTACCCGTGGTTCAAGCGGTTACTGTGATAGGATCAAACTTGGACATCAGCTTGGATGTCGGTAAGTATCTTGGTTCATAACCGCAGTATCAATGCCAGAATCAATTTTGAAATTAACATTTATACCGTGAATTATCAAAGTAACACTCCATACAGGTAAGTTCTCCGTAACGCTTGTAACNATTTAGTTTAGTCGACTCTGTTGTCGAAATTAATGTTGTTGTTGGCAACTTGCCATAGTTTTCCTTCCTGACAGAATGGAATGGAATGAAATCCTGCATGCACTTGTTGAACTCAAAGTTTACTGTGCTTTTGCACTTAGTACCTTTGGGTAGCAATTAAGTTGACCAAATGAATCGAATACCACTTGATCAACGTAATCAATGTCAATACCATCATTTTTTTGTAAATTTCCATTTGTTCTACAAATATACTGACAGATATAATGATAATCTAATTAAATAAATTGGAAAAGAATACCAAGTGACCTTGTTCGTTTTTTTCTCCCCTGGAAACATCACAATGCACTTGAGTTTCCTACCCGTGGTTCAAGCGGTTACTGTGATAGGATCAAACTTGGACATCAGCTTGGATGTCGGTAAGTATCTTGGTTCATAACCGCAGTATCAATGCCAGAATCAATTTTGAAATTAACATTTATACCGTGAATTATCAAAGTAACACTCCATACAGGTAAGTTCTCCGTACAGCTTGTAACAAATTACAGATAAATTTAATCACTAGTGTTTATTTAATGCACTTTATTTCAATTAATATTTTTGGTTTTGCAATTCGTAGAAAGCAATCCATTTGCTGACAGAACCTATGCTTTTTTCTTGTGTAAAACACAAGATTTTTGCTGAAATGAATTCCATGTACTTTATACAGAGTTTTCAGCCCATCGTGCAGACAATTTTTGATAACTTTACCTGAATGCCTATTTATGATGATGATGATGTTACTTAAATTCGCCTTGTTTACTCAAAGCCTAGAGCTGTGTTATATTGGATTTGTTGCGAGTCACGAAAAATTTAGATCAGTCGCTATCCTTAACTCGACATTACACAAGTTTATTCAGCCTAGTCATCTCAACGGCATTTTTAAATGCAAGATTATATTTAAACTGTACATTTTTAGAAAGTTGCTTGTCAAGAATTATAACAACCAGCCCGTCTCGAATATCCTCGCTTTTGTGTGAATTTGCAGTCTCTCGGAAATTTGTCATCACCTTCTTCCTCTGTATACAAACGTGCAATCTTTTCATCAACAATAGCAAATAGGTTTAATACAACTAATTCAAGATCACTAATTCCCCAGTCATTAATTAATTTCTAGCTGTAAACAGTGCCTTCCTTATCATACATTATATTAAAATATGGATTTTTGCTATGTTCTTTTGATAAAACTGTGCCACAATACCAGACGTATTTCCCATTTCATTGATCTGGAGCCAAAATGTAGCTTGCAGGAAAAACACATAGTCTGGGTAACTTGGAGGGGCTGATTATATAGAAATGACATTAAACAGTTTTTATTGGCTCTAATTTTTTCAGAATTTTAAATTTTGCAATTTTTTCCTCAAAAATTTCCAATTCCAAAAACATTTCGCTGTACAGAAAATTTTGAAACTTAGACTTATCTAGCTGAGAGCAATATATTATTGTAAAGAAAAAGACATTGAAATTTTTTTTTTCAGCTTGACAAATTGACTGATTGAGAATAGTTTTGTTTAGATTTGTTAAGATGAGAACTCGCCGAGCAAAAAAAAAAAAAATGGAATTGCGTATAATTCATTCAAAGTCTTGCCATGCCGCGTTTGTTAGTTCGAAAACGCTCCCTAAGCCTCTTATTTCATTTGTATTTTGTTTGTAAAGTTGGTGACTAAGGAAAGGCATAGGCTCCTCAAATATGTTGCAACACATCCTCTACGAAACTACGAATGTGGGCCAACGTAAAGCGAGAGTTTATGGGCTTTGCTTTATCTATGATTTGGAGAAAACAGAAAAATCATGCTGAAGACCATTATTTATGAACATTTACGGATTTCACAAAAGGTATTGAGCAAAATAAGAAAGCTCGACCAGAATATCAATTTCTACCATGGGCTATTTAATCAGTACCTCGTAGTGATGGACTTTACGTTCCTAGCCGTCCGCAAAATTTAGCCGAGTATTCTGTACAGATAAATCCAGCTTATTATTTTGAGTTGACGAGCATCAATCTTTTCAATCACTGGAACACTGTATCTACTTATTGGAGTGTGTGCAAAAAAGTTTGTCTGCCTGTTCATTGGAAGAATCTGTTTCGATTCCCGTCGAAAGCATATTCTTTTGTTTAAAATCTGTTGTCATCGGCTACACATATAATTTGGCAGGAGCTCCATTAGAAGTAAAGAGCTGATTTTCCTTGCAACCATTTTATGTTTCGCAGGTTGTGACACTCGTTTATTTTTAGCCTCGTATTCACGTATTTAGATAAATGACCTACATCCAGTGTCATTCTCGACTTGGATTAGTTTCGTCTCAATGGTAATTGTGAATAATTAAAGACTTGACTTACTTGACTTAATTGCGTAATCCTTGATGGATCCTTGCACACTTCTTAGAAACACAATCTTTCCATTTCTTCCTATCCAATGCAAGTCTTTCAGCAGTTAACAGCAGTAACGCAAGATCTGGTCTTTCCAACGCTTTGGAGGCCTACCACGAGACCTCTTACTAGGAAACTCTTCCTTGTAAGCGCGTATGACGTTGCTTTGAGGACTTCTTCGTACTACATGGCCAAACCAATTTAATCTTCTCTGTTTGATAATGTCAATGATGCTTCTTTTTAGTCCCAGTGTGCTTTTGATGTAACTAATTTTACATTTGTCTAATCTAGTTTTACCTCAAAATTGAATATCAACCTCGGCAATGGAAACCATTCACTGACTTATCAAAGACCAGTTTGAAGGTTGTTTTCTTGCATAATGAAAATTTTTTACCTTGCAATTCAATTGAACACTATCGTTGTAACAAAGAAAACTTGCTCTAGCTTCAAAGGAATATTAAGGTACGTCAAGTGTTACGATAATCATTGAATGATTTTTAGGGACTTTAAAATTACGGCAGTATTGGTGAACCTGCAGCATAGGTTTACCAATTTTTAATGCTTTCTTTGTAAGTTGGATAGTAGATGCCATACTTTGCATTATAAGAATGCAGACTAGCCGCAAAGAAAGGTAACAGCTGGCGAGAAAAATTTATTTTGTACAAGCTATGGACAATGATGAACCAGGGTTCCAATATATCAAAGATAAATTTCTGAGGCCCTCCGAAGCAAAACTTTGAGAAGGTATATTTGTCGGTCCACAATTAACACGCCTTCTGCAAGACAATGCCTTTCTAGAACTTATTCGAGAGAAGGAAATAACTGCTTGGTGTTCCTTTAAAGCCTTTAAAGCGGTTGTGAACAAATTCTTAGGGAATCGTGGATCGGAAAATTAAGGAACTAGTAAATGATATGTTGAGGGCTTGCAAGAAAATTGGAAGTGATATGTCACTTAAAATCCAATTTATGTATTTGCATCTTGAGCGGTTTTCTGAAAACTGCAGTGCCTACAGCGATGAGCATAGCTAGTGCTTTCACCAAGATATTTCGGTGATGGATAAACGATACCAGGTAAAATAGAGTTGCACTATGCTGGCCGATTTCTGCTGAACCTTGGTAAGAGACGATTCGGTGACTGTTCACAGGAGACGTGTCAAGAAAAGAACCCTCTAAACACTTAAAAATTAATTTTTAAAGTTGAATTTTTCAATTATTTTCTCTTGAACCTTTTTGTATAAGTCAACATTTCAACTATCTCTTTTCAACTCGTGTCATAAAATAAAAAGAACTCACTGTCAAACACTTCATTTCTACATGTATGTGAGGTATTGGGGGGGGGGGGAGTTGATGAAAATAGGAGCCAACTCAGCGTTTCAATGGTGATATTGGTATTCAGCTCCCCGAACTCACCGGGAATCAACTAAGTCCATTTCAAAATTCCCAGAAAAAGTTGAATTTTGTAGACCTGTATTATTAAAAAACCTTAGGCACACGCTTTTCCTCACCAAACCACCTGCTGTTGTGAATATAGATAAACTTTCCAGGTTTTGATGATCAACCTTTCTTTTCTTCGCAACAACATCTGTGGATTTTTTTCGTTGTTTCATATTTTGAAGCTTGAGTGCATTCATTGGTTGTACCTCTTCATTTAATATTACACTATCTTTGACATGTTGCTCATCCATAGTTGCAATTTCTTTAAGGGAGGTGGTATTTTGAGTTATTACAATAAGATTTACGGATAAATTTTCAACTGTGTATTGCTTTTTCCTGATCGTAAGCAACATACAGTTTTATCTTCGTGTGTACCGCTCAACATCTTTATCTATATCTCGTTTCTGTCTACAAAGCAGCTTTCTTTCTGGCATTTCCAACTATTTTTCTTGACTTATTTTTTATTTCTGGCTCTATCATCCATAATCATTGCTCCTCAGTTTTACTGTGTAATTACTCCTATAAAATACTAAGCTCTCGTTCTTTTCTGTTCTTTTCTTTTCTTCAAAATTATATGACATTTTCTTTCCCCTTTTTCCTTTAATATTTTTTTGCAATTAAGTATTTCTCTCTGTGGCGTTTCTTTGATTTTCTTGCAATTCCCATAAATTTTCCATTGTTTTCTGTGCGAAGTTCTAAACTCCATTTTGCTTTGTAACTTCCATTCAACACAGTCAAAGTTTCAGTTGCAAGATCTATTGCTTTGGACTTCATTTTTATTAAATGACCCAGCATCCTGAAATCCCTTTCTGATCAATGTTCTTTGACACTCATTGTGTCTTGTCTTAAGCTATCATCATTTTCATTTAAAAATCAAGAGATGTAAAAATATGGGATGGAAACAACAAATATTTATTAGTGCAGAAGCAGGCAACAGAAACTGTACTTCGAGCCTATTCACATAAGAACCTATGTCGGGAAATGATCCAAACAATGAAAACTGGCAAGATAAGCTTTACTATAAAATCTTCAACTAGAATAGACGCATGAGGTTCTTCCAGTTCATGGTTAGTACTTTCTGCTCCTGAGCATGGCGAAAGAACTAACATCTACTGATACTCTCCTTTCTCACTGAAAATGGATACAAAATTCGCGTTTACATATGAAAGGAGTGAATGAAAAAATCACTTCACAAGGAGCTGACAAAGCAATAGCCATTGTAACGTCTCTCGTCAAATACGACTTAACAATTATTATCGGGAAGAGTCACTTAAAAATTCATCAGAAAGAAGTACCAAGCTGTTTTTCACCCTGACAAACTGGAGGGTAATGAAACAAAAGTAAGTAATAGGAGCATCAACTCTTGGTTGGTTTGACGAAATAACCTCATGTACTGTTCTTCCGGACTTGGTCACGTGTATCTCGACTCGTGTATAATGTTCAATTAAACCATTGCTTATGTATGTTCAAAATTCGACACCTAATTTAATAATTACATGTTACAACAGATTCTTGATCCACTTCACCATTTTTTAAAAAGAAGTGTGATAAAACAAGGTTTTTTTGTTTGATTCAGTGAAATACTTAAACCAGTTAAAAATAAAATTTGAAGTTAAAGTGGTTTTCTAAGTCTCTTTGTAATAGCAGTAAATCTACAGAAACTTATTTCAGAACACTGTTTCGCTAAAGCATATAACTCTTGACCTCTTGATTGACAAAGATATGAAAAAACCTTGTCATTATGAATTTCAACATTGTTATCAAAAAACTTCATATTTCCCAACATAAAATCTAGTGAGTTAGAGCTGCAAGAATCAAGAGTCATACAGTTTTTGATAATAATAATAATAATTCATTTCAAAATTATGTTCTTGTTTCAAAATAATTCTCCAGAGAGAACCAGTGCAAAGCTTGTCAATCATTCCAAGTCCTCTACAAGCAGCAATGAATGGAGACATGAAATGCAGTTAACCATATATTTTCCTCATAACATCTTTAAAACAAATTGTTAAAATGATCTTTCAAAACGTAGATTTCTGCTATACCGTGGAAAAAAATGTTAAACCTGTTAACATAAAGAGGTGCTAGTGGGGTTTAAGGAATATTTATTTTACTTTTTGAAAATATCTGATATTTTATTATTCTTCCTGATTTCTCAGATCCTTTATCCAGAACAGATATACAAACATCATGCACAAGCCTTTTGACAACAGATTACCCCTGCTGTATCCATCATATGCTAAATACCCAACATGATTTTGCCAAGAAAGAGAATTCCAAATTTTGCAGCATGCCTTTGCTTGATCAGTCAAACCAATAAGAAAAAGTAACCCTCAAAAATATTTTTACTTTAGACATGTCCCCCTTTTTCTTTTCAAATATAGCAGTCCACTCTATGACAACTTTTGGTAAAATTTCTTTACGATGCTAAGTAAAAAGATTATTAAAATTTTCTGAACTGTACACCTGTTGACACTTTACATTTTTCATGCTTTTCAATATTCTATGTATGCTGTTATGCTTCACCTTTTCTTTCTCTTCATAAAATTGGCTTTTCAAAGATCTTACAAATAGCATCGAGGGCATCCAATGATTTCAAATGAGACTCTGCATCATCAACAGAAATATCACGTAACCCCGCAACAAGACAACTTTCAGCATTATTCACAACATCATAGGTAAATATGAATGGATTTCTTCAAAGTATTGTCACTGTGCAATGTTGTGTTTTCTACTTCAAAACCTCCAATCAATTTATAAGCAACCTGGATCTGTTCCAAAGATTTAGCCTCAAGTAACATATTTAACAAAAGTGGTAATCTTCCCACATCTGCATCAAAAACACGTTTTAAAACATTTTGAATAACATGTTCGACATTCCTGGAACTAACACCCGATCACAGCAAACCTTCAGAAAATATTTGAACTTCACCTTTATACATTCCATGTTTAAACAATTTTATTTCATCTCTATTCAAAAACACATTAACTTTCTTTTCAATTGCTAACATTTTATTTTCTAACTTCTTGACCCTTTCCTTTATTTCCATCAATTTTGATCTGCTTATGCTTTCTACAGAATCCTTAAAGCACTTTTCTCCACATTTCATTTTCTAAGATTTGGATGTTTGAAGGTGAAATTTTAATTTATTCCTCAAAACCTTGTCCAATCTTTACCAAAATCTTCAATTTTTGAAATTTGATACTTAACACATTCTTTATTTTCAAACACTTGGGAAGACAAAGTATAAGTTTATTCTGTATCATCCATTTGGGTTTTGACTCTCTTAAACTGTCTTATTAAGATTTCTAACATTTCAGTAGGTTAACTTTAGGAGCTTTCTCTAAATGGGAATCAGCGGGTTTAAGAAACTTTTATTTTTCTTTTAAATCTTTTTAAGAACTTCAGGGCGACCATCTGCACTTTCTCATTCATTTCTTTCCTCGTTGTATTCACTGGCCAAACTTTCTAGATTATCTTTGTTATGTTCTATTTCCTCCAAAAGATATTCAACCTTATCAGTATGGTCACAAACTTCATTTTATATTTGTTCTGTTTTTTTCCAGAAGATTTTTCAGCACTACAAAAAAATTAACCAAGACATTTACTTTTCACCTTCTGTTTGATGTTTATCTAATGTAACTTACACCTTTACTTTTCAAACATAACGCCGTAAAAGTTTATTGTGAAAAGAAAGTTTATGACGAAAAAACGCTATCCAATGACCTATAAATAAAAATTTAGACCCATGCAGGCCTTTGTTCCAGTAATGGAGCCTCTTTCCTCAGAGGGTCTTTTTATTGTTATTATTAATAATATTATTTATACAGGATAAAACATTTCAATGCTACTTGCATTGCTATTAATATGTGTCCTGTTACTTCAAGATTTTCCCCTTGTTGATGTGTTAAAGGCAATTTTAGCTGGTGACCCATCTTCGATTATATTGCTTTCTCACAAAATCTTCACATTTCGATCATGACCTGAACTAAGCAAATTTTTAGTCATTTCAGTTAGTCAGGCTTTACTCTGAGTTGGGTGCGAAAAAGCGGACCAGGTGATATCTTTTCGATTTTCTTCCACCCCTCCCCGTTATCATCTCTCTCTCTCGTTTTTTGGTTTAGGGTTTGTTTTATATTTCTTTTCATCGGCAGTCTTTCTGTTGATCAGACTTATTGGATAGAAATTTGGCAATTTCGATCACCGACCGTAAAAGATTTAGTTATGCAAGCAACAAGGGCTGATGAATTGCAGGAGCAAATCTCTGTATCTAGTTTTATGTATCTATGTTTAGCGTAGCTGCATTATTACTAGCATAATTTAGTAATAGGTAGGTATTTGAAAAGCAGAAAATCTAGAGTATAGCCGGGCGGGGTTTGTATGATTGATATTAGCTGAAAAGAAAACTTGCTTTGCTCGGCAGTGCTCCCCCCCGCCCCCAATAACTTATGACCAGGTCCAGGCCTGTACCCAAGACACACCTAGAATATCCTTTGCAACCAATAAGTCAAGAATATTTCCATTTTTGAATGAAAAAAAATATCAAAACCTAAGGGGATGCTACCATCAATAACGGTCCCAAGTTAATCGAAGTTTCCACTTTCGTCATTGGAATAATGTTCAGTGAACAAAATTGTATTAGTGTTATCTAAATGGAAGTCTAGAAAATGTACATTAAAAAATGAAAATTTTCGGAAGTTGATTTCACGACTTTTCGCTTAAAGCTCCTGACTCTTAATAAGGTTTTATACGAAATCCTGGCTTTTACCACATAGCTTTGGAGACATAAATGATAATTGGCTGTGGCAGACCTGGTGAATCAAGGTGATAAAACAAGATTCTAATGTGCCAAATGTTACTTTATCTCCATCGCAATGTTGTGGCATGATACCTTGACTCACCAGCTATACGCTGTATACTATAAACGCTATACGATGACTATTCCCAGCTAAAGTGTGGTATACTCAAAAACACAAAATTTGGAAAAATTGCAAAATTTTCTGAATTTGTAATGTGATCTTTTATTTGATACTAATTCGTCTGGTACACCATGACGCGAAAAAATGTCATTGCAAACATCAACCACTGCAGAGGAGTCTGTTTGGTTCAACAATAATACGTCTGAATAGAGTGTTTAATAATTAATCAATGACAATAACATAATTAAATAAAACACTCCCCAGTTTTTGCCCTGAGCGGGTCGGTACATCATGGCTCATGACAGTCCCCTTTAGTTTCGAAGGAAAGTACGTTAAGCATTTCACATTTTCAAACTGCTTTTTAAATTTTATTATTGATACCTGGCCAAAACACTCTATTGCACGTCGTTTACATTAGTCATTGCCTGCCAACTGTCCTGTATGTGACTTCTGTAAAATAGTTTTAGGAAGGTGACGAGGAATGATAATAAGATCTTTGAAAAATAACATCTCTTTCTGTCAAATGAACCTTAACATTTCAAAATGATTGTATTAATGGTTGACGTTCAGCTACAGTTTGTGACCGCCCATTTTGCAATGTGTGTTGTTTGTAAGTCGACGTAATTGCTCAACTAATGCAGTGTTCGACCGAACCACAGACGGCGCGATTCTGCATCAAATACTTACAGGTAATCGCCTGAAGTACACAATAAAGTCAAGAAAGTTCGTGTATTACTTGCTTTCCTCAATTCGACTTTTACTTCCTGGTATTTGTTGCGTCATCTGGTCAATGTGGAGCTACATGTTTTTCCCACTAATTCATCGGTAGCCTTCGGATTTGATACTGACCCTCTGGGTAATGTGTCAGCATCCATGTTGTCCTTGCCTTTAACGTGAACATTGGTGAATAGGTATTGCAGCAGTTTCATCCGAATTATCTGAATACGGGGTGACATGTCAACAAGCAAATGGCTGTTCAGAATTGTGAAGTTCGGGAGTCCGCATAAGTATTTCAACATACGATGAATACCCCATTTGCCTGTAACTCTATCTCTATTGGGTATTAACTTTTCTCTGCTTAAGTGAAAAAAACGATACACAACTATTGGTTGCCAGTTGCAATCATCAGTTTTTTGAGGAATAATAACGTCAAGTTCATTTAGGAAACTCCCATCAGTTCGTATCTTCGTTGATAGATAAATACCACAATGGGCTAAGGCAGGTGATTGAATCATTTCATGTTTAAACTCATCGAATCCATTGGTGTTATGTGGTTCCACAGCAAATTGTTTTAAAGCTTAGCAAGTTTCTCATTGGTTTCAAGAGTTGAGCCAGGGAGGGACTAAACTTTGACATTTGTTTTGCCATACCAAGAAAACTGTGAAGTTCCGTCATGTTCGCTGGCTGTGGGAAGTCCTCTAAAGCTTTAAGGTTTTTACTCTTGGGTTTGATTCCTGTTGCTGTAAGTAAATGTCCTTAAAATTCTACCTCTGTGGCATTGAAAATGCATTTCTCACTGTTCAAGGTTATCCCATGGTCTGACAGTCGTTTCAGTAGTGTTCCCAATCTATTTTCTTATTCAGTTCGAGTTCTGCCGAAGACCAAAAAACCTTTCATGCTTTTAGCGACTCCGTCAAGATTGGTGGCAATTTATCCATGCATTTACGGAACACCTCTGTTAAGAAATGTAACCTAAACGGTGCTCTGGGCCGCGCAAAATTGTTTAAACGGAGTAGTGAATGTGCATTTTAGTTGGCTTTTTACGATCATAGGTGAGTTGTCAATACCCTGAATTGTCATAAAATTTTGCCATGAAGGTACAACTGCTTCCTAATTTTGCAAGTGTCTCATATACGCTTGGTGATTCTTAAAGTTCTCGTTTAGTTCGATTGTTTAGCTTGGTCAAGTTTTTACATACTCGAAGGTCCAGATACGGTATAACAGGTTAAGCGAGAAAACCTCTCACAGATTATCTGTTCAATCGGAAACAAGTCAGTTACTTGGATGAGCTCCCTCCACCCATCCTGGGGCCATTCCAATTCCGGGTTACCTTCAATGACGTTGGCGACTCACTCCAGCTTTGAGAATTATCGATGTATACTGATGAAATGGTCATCTTTGTGGCCGGAAATGAAGTCAAAGTAATTTAAGAATCACTTTCATCTGACAAGTAATAGCAGATAGGTTGACAGAAAATTAATTGGTCGCTATCATGAAAAAGGGCAAGACGAAGCGTATGCTCTTTGGTACGAGACAAACAATCAAAGACAAAAGACTAAACACAATGTATCGAACACAATCATATCATATATATATATATATATATATATATATGTATGTATAACGAATATTTATACTGGATATTCTTCTCAAACATATTTAGACATATACAGTAAATAAATTTCTTTTCCCCGAGAGTCCTATTGAAAAACAAAAACAAAGAAACATACCGGCAGAAAATACTAATTATAATAAATAAAATTGTGACTGTATTGTGATTCAACCATATCAAGTTTCGTATGATTAGGTAAGGGGAGGGGTAAGCGTTTTCGAGTTGCATTGCTGATACTAAAAACATTTTATTCACACATTACGCCAAAAATAGCTTTAGACATTTCATAAACTTTTTGGTCTATTAGGGATCACGAAAGGGGCTTGACAGTTCTATAAAACCTTTTCCTCCCATAAAATAAAAGTTCTTCCTAAAAAGGGTTCTAGTTTTTCTTCAGGCGGTGGTAATAAAATGATTCTCTTCACAATGTCTGTGTTGTTTCTCTTTAAAGAGTCTATCTTTTTTATTATCCATTAAAAGTTTAATTGTTTTGGTAAGAAGCGGTTTACATGAAGACGATGGGCACTGTTAATTTTCTGTTGAACTTGTTTATTTAGAAATTTTTGCAGTTTGACTATTGTTTAATGTTGGGTCATCTAGGTCTGTCCGGAGCATTAATTGAATACAACTCACCCTCGCCCCACCAATCTTGTCTTCTTAAAAAGCAATGCCTTGCCTTCGAAAAAACTGCACACACTTCGCCAGTTTGATGAAATAGTGGGGTTCCTTTAATCTAGAATATAATCTTTAAATGTGGAAATGACTAAACGATTGTTGTGCAGATTGTTTAGTCATTTCCACATTTGAGGATAAGGAGAAAAAAGCCCTAAGTTCAGGTTATCAAACAAAAGGAATTTCTGGAAAATTAATTGAATCGATATGCTTACCTATTCATTGCAATGTTTTTTCCGGAATAAATAAATCAAGTGCATGGTGTAACGCTAAAAATCTTTGTGATCTTGCTGCAAGATCACGACTCGGTTCTTTAACAAATGACTTTGGAGATTTAATTCCTAATGTAATTGTTCCCTTAATATTACTATTACCTTAGTTTTTTTTGCTTATATAAAGGTAAAATGCTATCTGCTCATTAAAGTTCTTCATCACCATGTTTTATGTGAAAATTTGTATGAAATTGATGATACAATTACTCTATAATTAAAAATAACTACATATATCAAAAATCATTATAATGGTTAAATCACATTAAAACATCTTGCAAGGATATAAAAGGGCTATATCCAAATAATAATTATCAGATACTAACAAGTGGTATGATATATCAATACATAGCACATATACCATCATACAAGATGACAACAATCAAGTCAAATCACGGTGAATACGATGAAGGAATAGGTCTAATCAGGATCAGTGGTGCATGTGGATTTTTCGTACGCGGCATCAGTGAAAAGGAAAAATAGAACAGACGTCTTTGGAACACAAAAAGCATCGGCTACAATAAAATGATATATCGAGACTGAAAATTTCTCTAGTTGAGACTAGATAGAAATAAAACCTTGCGATGCTTTTGGAATATTCCATTGGAGACTGGAGGGTGAGATCCAAAGACGAGGGACCAAATTAGAATTCCATTTTTCACATATTTAATTGGACCCAACTCAAACAAATAAGGAACCTTTCGAATTCCTCATAACTGAACTTCCGAATACCTTAGGTTTCGTCGCTGCAGAGCTAGGTATTCCTTTTTCCCGTTATCAAGCCGCAAAGCATCTTTAAAACTCTTGGCTGATTGTGTCTATGGTTGTTGCTTTTTCACCTTTTTGGTTCCAGGTTCCACTTCCAATTTTATTTGTTAAGCAAATGACACGCCTCCCTCTATGGGTATATTTTCCCACTTTGACTTTTATATAATATTGGTTGCTTTTTGACAGTATGCTTTTTCCAGATTTCCGTCGAACATTGTTTTCAGTATTTCTCCTCAGGCAATCCTCTCTTTTATCAGGCAAGATATTAAGTTACCGAAGATTTTCGGCTATTAATACATCTGAAAAGGTGAATTATCCAGCAGAGTTGTTGTCACTTGTTAGGAAACGTTTGTGGTATCAAGGAAAGATTTACTTTGTTGACAGAAAGCTTTAATGGCCCCAGCTTCAAAAACCAGGCTGTGCCCCGATTTTTAAGGGTGAATGAACACCACTAAAATATAGGCCTGCCGACTCACTTTGCTTGCAAACGTTACTACAAAATTGTTTATAAGGTTTTTGTAAATATGTATGCATTTCTAAAATTTTTGAATTGGTTATCCTGTATAAATTTCGTAAAAAATAATAATAAAACAAATGAGGTATCAGAAATATCACAAAAGACCCGTGTTACCCAATGAGCCAAATGACCTGTTGACGAGATCAAATTTTGTAGTTATTTTGAAAGTTTTTAAAGTCAAAACAATTATTTAATTACTATTTCATGAAAGTAAATATGGCAGCCAGTCTGTAAGGTTACCTTGATGAAGCTCCTACATGTTCCTGCAAAGTTTCATGTTGCTCGGTTGCTTCGTTTGGTCAACAAAAATTCAAAATTGCCATTTCCTCGGTTCCATATTCCCATTTCCTTGGTGTCGCTTCCGAAAAATCTACACGCCCCGGTGACGAATGCCTTACATGCTACTCAGAGATATAATTTGGTAATTTTGAATGCTGTCATGTACACAGCGATATGATGTAAATAGCCGTTTCTGTGATTAAATATTACATAGTGGTGGGGTTACACTTACTGCATTCCTTCAAAAGTAACCCAGTGATTCTATAAAAAATCACCTTTATTAGGTCATGCGAGTCTTTGGGGCATCTTTAATTCATACAAATATTTAAATTTTACAATTTACTTTTTGATGGTTTTAATATTAATTGCTATTATGAATACTAAATTTTAAATTTTTATTTTCAACCTATTAATCCATTAATTCTCTATACCAAAAAGTATTTTTGGCCGATGTATATTTACATCATATGTAGTAATCAATACTTCAAAAATTCTCTACGAAATAATTAATAGCAATTTTCCGTTTTCGAATGATATCAGTTGGTTGTTAGTTTATTTATCTCATTAAATGTAGTTTATTTTCTTTTTGTCCTTACGTGATATTTGTATGTTACCTTCACACGGCAGTAGCAAATAGCTTAGTTTCAATATTTTTGTTGGTCAAGTGACTTTATCATTGTTTTATTCTTATTTCTATGAAAATCAATCTACTCAGTGGTAGTTTTATATCTATTAACAATATTACAACTGACATACCATCATATCATCATCTTTAATTAAATCTTTATCACAAGGTGCATTTTAAATTATATTCATCGTTAAAATATCTCTTTAAAATATCACGACAGAAACGGTAATAGACTTCGCCTATGTCAAATAACTCCCTGATAAGGGCAAGCACCAGATATCTTAATATATTTTTATATGCGATTTCTTTAAGTACTTTTAAACCACTTAAAAATGCTAAGTAATTAATAATACAAAAAATGATAACATCCGCTTGTATGATGTAAATGCACTTGAAAATACCTTCAATTCAATTTATGGATAAAAATGCTAATATTATTTAATTATCACAATATTTTTTCATCACACTGAATAACGAAAATTGCCAATTCATTGATCAAAAAAAGCTACGAAAGAAATTATTGAAGGTGAAAAATTAAGAAATACAATTGTTACTGAAAACATGATAACATGTAATGCTGAAACAAAGGCTTCAGTTAACAAATATTTAAAAAAAACCTCAAAATGGTTTATGATAAACGTTGTATAATAAAAGGAGACAGAGGGTTAGAAACATGACCATATGGTTATTAGATGAAACCATATGCATATATCAAAAAATGTTATCATGTGTTCTAGATCTACTCTCTCACCTTCCCATTATTTCCTGTAATCATAAATATATATACAAGTATTGGTGACTTATTTACGATTAACATGTATCTAAATCATCGAAATAGTTATTATATAATATATTTATTTAAACGCACTTAAGAATGATTTTAAAATGTATTATTTGCTAAACCGGTGGCAGAGAGCCTTTCATGGTTTTTATTATCAAGCAAGCTTGATTTCAAAAAAGCATTAAATCTATCGCCCACCGTCCTTAGTCGATTTATTTTTCAAAAAAACTTGTAATATACCGGAATTTCCTTTCTTTGCTCGAGCTCTTGCAGAGCTCTGCACTGCCGGAAATCCTAATCTACAGGTTTCGTAAGATGACAAGCAAAAAAACCCAATAATATGAACGCATGTAATCAATATGTATGTTAAAAAGGAAGTCAATGAAAAAACGCAAAACCCTTTAATACAGAATTTTACGCTCTCTCAAGCAATCTTCAGTTGAAAACAAAATATATAAAATTATAATGAGTTTGTACGATATAACTGCTGTCAAACTATTTTTTGACGAAATAGCTAAAAAACACGTATAGGGTTTGTGTACATGTTTCTATATCAAACAAGCAAACTATTACAATTATTGGCCTCAGATTGAAATGAAACAAAGAAACATTTTCAAACCAAAATTTTTGCCAAGATTGTATAACTATATGATTTCAAGTTTTCCAAACAATCCTTTTTAATTGCTGGGTCCTGTGAATAACCTTAAAGACGATGTGGTCTTACTGCTATTATTATCATAAGTAACAATATATACTACGGCAAATAGAGCTAATAAAACCGTGAAAGACGAGGTTTTAGAAAAAAATGGAAACGACGAAACTCTACTTTCAGTCATCAAACAAAGAAAACCGAAGTGGCTCCATCATGTCACTTGTCACAGTAACCAACGCTGCATAGCCACTATCATGCATGGTGTAATACCTGTACAAGAAAGACCAAGAGAGAACTGACTGTTGGAGAGAGACAGAGAGAGAATGACACACACACGAGCAAACACATATATACACACAAACTGACACAAACTCAGGGAGGAAGGTAACGTTTAACTGAAGGTAACGTTTAACTGGCCAGTGGTTACAGATACATTAAAAATAGGTCAATAGTCCAACTGTTATATTACATAGTATCCTCATACAATGCTTGCAACCTTCTCGTTTCACAAAGTGCAGTACTCGCAATCGTCCCAATGTCTATCTTTTCTGTTTTACGCTCTTCCTTCAGTGTCTTTGATGTGCTATTAAGTTGTAAATCTACAATGTCGAGCAAACTACCAAGTGGGAGAAACTCATGCTCTCCAGCTTGAACTTTACTTAGACTACAGTATGAAATATCTTCTTTATAAAAATGCAACATAACTTGTTGAGCGAAAAAATTCTTCGCAACAGGATGATCCCAACCTTGCAAAGTGTTTTTTGCTTGTTCTTTTGGTAGCTTTGTGAGGAGTTTTACTTTTAATGAAACGTTCTCCTCAGTGCTATCTGGAAGATCCTGAATAAATCTGGAAACAAACTGATTTGTCACGTGAATGACTTTACTCTCAATGTAATGCAAAAATAAATGGGTAGGCAAACAGCGTGAAGCTAAAATTAGTGAGATAGTCTGCATATTTGGAAATGCTTGAAAACACAATTCCCAAATAACACACGTCACTTTCTCAATTATCTGAAATAAAGAAGCATCTTCCTGTGATCCTGGCACAGCCAAATTGCAGTTTAAAATATCAAATGCTGACTCATATTTATATATTTTAAGTAGTAATTCCCAGAGTCTAGCCAAAACTTTCCTACGTGCACCTGAATATTTTTTACAAAGTGCAAACAGTTTAGTCTTGCTTTCCCGCGGCAAACAAGCATTACAATGGGCATTTAGCAACTCAATTGTACGTTGTCCCCGAACCTCGTCCAGAGTGGTAAATTCATCTTCCGCAAAACGAACATTTTCAATAGCTGGATTACAAACATCTGCACTTCCATCGCCAGGGTTTGTACCTGAAGCAGATCCTTTTCGATTCGTTGCTTGTGAAAAACGCTTAAACAAAGACTTTTTGGTATCTTCGTGCCGATAGGGTGTAGTATCTTCTGGAAGTTTAATATCATTTGATGATAATAAGGAATACGAAAAGCGATGGAACTGGTCATCCAAACTAAGCAAAAGACAATTTCGAATATCAATCCAAAACTTGTGTAAATTTTTCCGCAGCTGATTCTGGACTAAATCTATTAACTCTGATGTAAATTTTCTGTATGTGACATGAACAACTCTATTGCCTGCAGTGTCTCTCTCAACTTGTCCTCGAAAGGGGTCAACTCCAGTAAACGGAAGAAGTTTAAGCTCTGGCTGATTTAAAGGACATTTTCTTTTCATTTCGTCATAGGATGATGCTAGGAGGTATTCCTTAATAAGATCGGTGCACTCTGGGCTTGATGGATCTTGACACATAATTTCAATAAATCTCTTCGTTAAACCACAAATTTTGAAATGTAAAAGTGCCGCATGAAGTAAGGAGAGTCGTTGTGTAGCACTGGTAGTCGACAAGAATAACTTGTTAAGTTTCTTTTGACTAAGTTCAAATTTGTATTGCTTTTGTGTTTTGTTTTCAAAAAACATTGACGTGGAGTGGAGTACCGGTGCGACGTCTTTTACTGAAACAGATAATAATGGCTCATTCATTGCTGGATTCCAATCAGGCAATGACGGTGTTTCTCCACCATGCAAGAATAAATGATGAACTGGTTCATGTTCACTGCCACAATCTAATAAGTGTAAAAACGAAGCTGGAAGAAAAACGGCTAAATAATCCCCAAAAAGTGTAAAAAATACACGACCTGACGTTCTATTCGGGAGCCTCCCGGGCAATAATCCAGTTACAAGTGAGAAAAGGGTGTAACCACCATGGACGCAACAGACAGTATATCTCACTTCTCCCTGCTCAGAGAGATTACCTATTGCACCTAGAATATCCTCTTGTGAGTCATTAGTGTTCTGCATTGTATCTTCTACATGCTGAAAACAAATGTAAAATGAACTTCGGGAAGATGTCAGCACCTCCATATTGAAATCCAAATTGCTGACGGTGTTACTCAAATACTCGTCAAAATAATGAACAGTCTGATGCATTGCATCCATTCGAAAATGAAGCGGCAGATAAAATTCAAGCATATATTTAAAAGTTCCATTATTTTGAAACTCGATAGCTCCAAACTTACCGCGAGCATTTATTTCCTCTTCATCTTGGGATACCAGTTGAAGGTAATACAGTCGCTGGAATGTTTGCTCAAACTGACACCAAACAAACTTCCGTATGATTTCTTCCGTTCTGGGCTGGCTGCTCATTAAAAATGACCCATCACTAGATTTGCAGACCGGAATATGATATAGCCCAATTGATGACTTATGGTCAATGAAAAGCATATGAGAAACTTTTGGACTTCCATACTGACCATACAGAAAACTAACTTTTTGACAAGTGTGCCATTCCATATTTAAAGAGAAAACACGATACTGAGGCTGTATTTCTGCAACAAACGACCGATAAATACCGCTTGGATTACTTGGACTGCTTGACCCAGACCTTATCCCAGACTCGCGCACCGTAAATGCCAGAAGGCACTGTTCCTCGTTCACACTTGCAGAAACAACATTTATTCTTTTCTCGTGGCTGAAAAGAGTTCTTGCCTTTTTATTCACAATACTGTATAATTCTATCATAGTCTTACAGGAGGCAGAATCTTCAGGGTGGCACCAAGTAAATAGAATAATACCATTTCGTTCTTGCCCGATAATTTTTGGTTTGCATTTATCAATTAGGGTTGAATGATCAACTGTTTCTTTATTGTCAGTACTGGTTTCCGCTTTATTCTCCATCCATTTTAAACACAAATGTGGGCTTATCTCTTTGAGAAAATCTAGCCTTTCTACAATATCGACCATCTTCAAAAAAGTCGGTCTGAAAGATAAAAGTAAAACTTGTTGAAAACATACCACATATATGAAAGAATTAACTGCTACAGAACACACACACACACGTATATAATAAATTTCATCCATGAATTATAATCTCTCACTCACACGCACACAAACACACGCACAGATATATATATATATATATATATATATATATATATATATATATATATATATATATATATATATATATATATATAAAAGATAAAAAACAAAAAAAAAAAAAATTGTTTGTGACAAAAAAATACACTCTATATTACTACAATAAAGAAATAACCACAAATAAACTACATGTTCTTTTTATATAAAA
>RDPX01000097.1:1271811-1286198 GCA_003991215.1 Morbakka virulenta | reverse complement strand
TTGAATATTTCTTCATTGGGCGGGTTTTCAGATAGTCTCTTGCTGATGGATTTTGGGATTTCTTTAATAATGGTTGGTGGGTGGTTTGAAGAAGTGTTAATGTAGAGGAGTTGGTCATTTTCTTTCTTGTATGGGCGATATGTGGACGATGTAAGATCGAAGGTGATGTCAAGGAAGTCTACTTGTTTTAGGTTCGTCTTTATATCAATTTTGAATCCTATGTCCTTGAAAATTTCTATAATATCTTTCCTTGTTTTGTCTCTTTGTATACCGTTTGTATCTCGGAGAATGATTAAGCCATCGTCTCTGTACAACCCACTGTCTTCCTTATATTGCTCTGCTATATGCATTGAGCACTTTTTTATACGAATACACAATATTACACTAATATATATATATATATATATATTTATTACGCTACCTTAAGAAAGTTTGGTTGAGCACTCTATCTGAGATTTGGGGAGCTGTTATTAGCGTAATGCAATGTTCACTGCGCCTGCGTGGTTTGAGCACTCTGACAGGATCGCATAATAACTCTTTAAGCTGTGTTTGCTCCGGCAACATGGCCAGAGAGTTGTCTCAGAAGCTCTGTGCTCCACTGATGAGCCCACAAAGGGAGAAACGGTACTGATTGAGTATATATAAATATATATATTAAAACCTCCTCCAGGAAAAAACATCAAAAGACGTTTGCGAAACTAAAATTAAAAGTCACAATAAGCACCAAACCTTACAGACAAGTGCCACTGGATGTCGACATGTCTAAATATAAATTGTCATCGGTAGATGTATCACTCATCATTGGCCAACCTCCCTTTCCCCCCCCCCCCTTCCCCCTCTCCCCCTACCACCAATTATTAATTTTCAGTCTTTGCTAACACTTAAAAAGTGACATTTACAAAGTGTGAAATCCAATTTTTGCATGTTAAGCAAATAAAATACTCGTGTGCACATCAAAGTTTCCTCAGCGAATTATCAGGAAAGTATGAATTGTTTTATTTTCAGTTTAGTGACCAATTTGCAACACTGTTGTCTATGGAACTTTTTGTGTGAAAAGTTTCTCATAGCACTTTCACAAAGTTGTGTTTGCACAACAACATGCAAAAAGAGATAAGTGTTAAGGTATCACTTCAGTTAGATTTCGCAAAAAAATTTAAGTGAGGTGTGTTAACATCCAAAGTCCCCCCAACTCTTTCTAGGGAGCTATATACCATGGAATTAATTGATCATTACATGTCATCAGAGGTGATAATATTTCAATATTTCCACATTCTTTCTTTATCATTACTCTGAACATCAGCTTGTATATGCCTCTTTCTCTTCTGCCTTCAACTTCAAAATTTCATCCCAGTTAAATAGAGGTCATCAGCTTTTCTCAGAACATGACCCAATCATCTCAAACTTCCTCATATTACAATTTAAACAATTGTATCCTTCAAGCCCAACGTTTTCATTAGTTCATTCATATCTATCCTATTAGCCAATTTTACTACACACATATTTCAGATCATATCTATTTTTGCTCTTCTCAAAATACCCTTTTACAGCAATTAAAGAATGTTTCAGAATCAAATTTAGAATACTACAATGATAGCTTTGAAACTTGATAATAAATGAAATAGTTTCTACTTTTTGTGCAAAAATTGACTGCATTGGATGCTTTGTTTTACGTTATATATTTGACATATCAGGTCTTTATAAAACCCATTGGAAACTTACTTGTTACTTATCTACTTCAAGCCATGGTTGGCTCATAAGGCTTGTCATCATCTTCTGCCAACTCTTTCCATCTCGTGCTAGTGTGTTAGCCTCACTCCATGTTTGGCATTCCAATTTGTTTCTTTCTGCCTTCACATTTCTTTGCCATTGATTTTGGCCAACCTGTTTTTCATTTCCCCTCTGGAACCCACCTCAGTGCTACTTTAGAGTTATGATCTGGTACCTTCATCAGAGAAAGCCCTGTCCATCTCCATTTTCTGCACCTGATGATCTCCCTCACTGTATATGTCTCAGTCCTGCAGTAGATTTCATCATTACTAACTTTCATGGGTCAGAAGATGTGTAGTATCCTCTTTAAGCATTTTCTTTGAAATGTTTCTAATCTAGTGAAATTACTTTAATTTAACTTCCACATTTCTGCTGTATAAAGTAATACTGACATCATGTTCCTGTTAAATATTCTGACTTTGGTCTTCTTGCTGTGCTTTGTAGACTTCCAAAAGGGGATTAAGCATGACAAAGGCATTTCTTCCTAAACTCAGTCTGTGTTTGATGACTTCATTTGCTCCTCTGGTCTTGCTGATGACAGCTCCCAGATATGTAAAACTATCAACATCTTCACCATTCTTTCCCTTTATCTCAATTGGACTTGTTTCCTTGTTGTTGATGCTCAACACCTTAGTCTTCTCTGTGTTGAATCGGAGTCCAATACCTTCAGCATGTTTACATAACCTCTCAGTTTTCACTTGTATATGTTGCCACTTGCTAAATAAGAGGGTAATGTCATCAGCATAGTCAAAGTCTTCTGGCTGGGAGGTAAACTTCCTACTTTAGAGGTTTTCAGGAAGACTGCATTTGTAGCAATCTCATGCAGGTTCATAATGACTTTAGCAAGATTGGCATTGATGTTGTATTTCCTCATGGTTGCCCACAGTGTGGTATGCCAGACCCTATCAAATGCCTAGTAAGAGTCAATGAATGTGTGGTATGGGTCTTGCTGCTATTGTAGGTATTTTTTACTGATGACTTGAAGGTCGAAGACCTGTTCAGTTACATTTTGTGTGCTGCACAAAATCCTGCCTGCTCTTTTGCTACGACGGTTTTAGCTACAGGCTTTGGTTTGTTCCACATCACCTCACCATAACTTTGCTGGGGTCACTTATCAGAATCATGGTGCAGCAGTTCTGGTACTGTAGGACTTTGCCCTTTTTAGCAAGTGTGATGATGATTCACTGTATCCAATGAGCAAGCCCAGTGCTCTGGATCTTGTTCCATGTGGCAGTTAGGGCCATTACGATAACCTCTTATCCTGCCTGGACTATCTCTGTGGGTATGTTATCTATGCCTTCTGATTTCCCTTTCTTAAATGCAATAACGATGGCTTCAACCTTTTTACATAAATACAACATGATCACCATTGAGCTGATAGTTATATAGCTTCGAGCATCCTCTGCCTACCACTTTAAAACTTCTTTCTCTTGTTAGGACATTTCCCAGCTTTGTTCTGGATGTTACAAGCCCCCCCCCCCTGCCCTTCAGTAGTCAGACCTTTGACAATCTAAAATCCTGTCTTGCTTTTGCTGTTGTTCAGACTTCCATCAATTTCTATGCTTTTTTCAGTCCTGATCTAACTTTTGTTCTTCGATTCACTTTTCTTTTTTGCTCTGTCCGGGTTGCTTTTTCCTCCTTTTAGTTCATGTCTTTCATCATACTGCTTCAGGAAATCCTCTGTAACACATGCCTTTTTAAATGACAATGTTTACCTATGATTTTGTCAGCTGTTTCAGTTTTGGTTTAAGTTAAAGTTGACACCATTTAGTTCTGTTTCCTCAACAATAAAAGTTTTAAGGGATTCAAACTTTTCACCAACCATTGTCTGGAACTCTTCTCTTACATCAGGATCATTGAGTGTGTCAAGAACAGACCTAAGTCTGGGAATTTCAGCTTGTTGATCTTCTTTAAGTACAGGTAAAATATCAAAACCAATGGATCATGATCACTTTCAAAGCCTGATCCAGGGTAGCTGCATGTCTAAGCTATGTTGGCTCCTGATTCAAAGTGTTTTTGGACTAGGATGTAGTTGACTTGGTTGTGGATCAGAGATGTGCCATGTCCATCTTCTAGATTTTTTGTTGGGGTCAAGACTGTTTGCTAGTACCAGATTATTAGTGGCACCAAACTCTAGTAGTCCAACTCCCCTTTTACTTATCTTATTATTGTGGATGGGTACACAGACACTATACCAGCAGGTGTGAACATCATCTTCTACTTTGTTATTCTAATTGCCCTGAATGACAATATCTCTTTTAGATATGTCCTTAATAATTTCTTGTAGTTAATCACAAAGTTTTTTATGTCTTCGTCATTGTAGCCAGTCACCGAGGCACAGGCCTGAATGACTGTGGTATTAGAGGGTGCTCCTCTGACATAGATGGTCATAAGTCTGTTGAAAACTGGGTAGCATCCTATGACAGTATTTATAATGCCTTTGTGACAAGGACACCAACACTTCCATTCTGTCTGCCATTTTTTCTACTGTTGAAAAATTTGTGGCTTTTGCTGATGTGGTCTCACTGGGTTGTGCATGGACCATGGAGGTTCCAGCAATATCTGCTGATCTTGTGAATCTATTCTCCAACCTTTCTATCTAGCTTAATGTTCATCTGTTCTATGTGCAAAGGCAATGTTACTTCCTAATAAACAGGTATCTTTACATCTGTACTGGCAAAACTGGTCCTGTGAATATTTCCAACTTGGAAAATGTGACTTACAACTCAGAGTAGAGTCTAGAAAACACTCCCCAAACTATTACTCTGATAACAGAATATCATTCAGCATTTCTGAGGGCCAAGTGAGTTTTACAATATTTTGCAATGCAATTAAGGGAAATTGTTATTGACAAGGAATATTCTAGAAACCATCATAATTTCATTAATCCACACTTTTGTGGTCTGATATGACCTAGAATTCCAGGATGTCAATTGGAATGTAAAAATGTGCAATTCAAAATATTGCTCGGAAAAACACAAAATCAATTCAAAATGTTTCTAACTGTTCTGTGGTGCTTCATTTCAATCAATAAAATATATGCAGTCAGGTCTATGTGTAAATTAGTCTTCAACTTAGGGTGGTCAACGTTAATTTTGAAGAATGAGCACTAATTACACTTTCCAGAGGCCTCTTCTATAACATGGTCCATCTATCTTCATTTTTGAGTCAAGCCTTTCGGAAGTAAATATTGGCAGAGACCTCATGAGTAAAATGCCTTTGTTCTGTTATTTCGTTTGTGGAGAATGTTGCTGAGAATTTTTCTAATGGAACAGATTTTGAAGTTTTTTTTATTTTGTTAGTACTTTTATAAACTATGTGATTTTTACTGTTTTTCTACAGATATTACCTACTGACATTCTCTGTTTAGGGATGGAAAATGTTGTTACAACTTTTGGGCAACTGACCACCCCTGTTCTGGTACTTAAATCAAGTGTAGAACATTATATATTATTATTAGTATAATATTTCTTGATTTAGTATGATTCCCATGAACTCTATCTTTNTTCTTTAATCTCACTTTCTTTAGCATTTCTCCTCTGATCTGCATACATTTTACCTTTCTCCTTTCTTTCACTGTCTCTATCTCTCATCTCTATGTCATCTATTGAGAATTCAGCTAAAATTGGTAACTTAGTTCTCATATCTCTACCAAATAATAACTTATAAGGAGATACACCAGTGACAGTGTGAGCAGTACTTCTATACATAACTAAATAATCATCTAAGACAGATTTCCAATCTCTACCTTGAGAATGTGCAATTCTTATGCGTTTCATGATTGATCTATTTTGTCTTTCTACCTCACCATTTGCCTGTGGCCAAAGAGGTGTAGTGTGACGATGGACAATTCCAAGGTGTTTCATAAACTTCTTGAAATGTTCACTAATGAACTGTGGACCATTATCAGTCTGAATTGACATAGGTAAACCATGTGTGACAAACATATTAGACAGAATTTTGGTTATTTTCTCAGAAGTAGTGACTTTAGTCACATTAATCTCAAACCATCTACTGTAGTAATCTACCAATACAAAAATATATTCACCTGAAGGTAATGGACCTAAGAGATCTGCAGCTAAATGTTGCCAAGCACCTGAAGGCAAGTCTGACCTTGACATTGGTTCTGGATTACTGGGCTGACTAACAAGTTGACAACCATGACAACTTTTACAGTGATTCTCAATAGCCTTATCAATCCCTGGCCACCATACATTGTGACGTAACCTTTGTTTCATGCCTACTATACCTGGGTGACCTTCATGACCTAATTCTAGCACTTGACTTCTTAAAGTTGTAGGAATTACAACTCTGGTTCCTCGTAATACTAACTGACCTATGGCACATAACTCACTTTTAACAAATGTGTACTCTTTGTACTGACACTTGTCCCATTTACCATCTAGAAGTCTACTTCTGATATGTATTAGTTCTGGATCATCACTTGACGCTCTCTCAATTTCACGTGTAGTCATGGCTAAAGGAGTTGCTTCCCTTGCTACAAAATAAACATAGTCATCTGGCATTCTGTTAGTAGTTTTACCAGTACTTACTTTAAGTAATCTAGATAAAGAATCTGCAATATTCTTGTGACCTGGAATGTAAGTAACCTTATAACGATATGGTTGTAAGCGTAAAACCCATCTCTCAATACGAGCACTTGGTTTTGACCTTTGTGAATAAATGCATTCAAGTGGTTTATGATCAGTAAGTAGTTCAACTTCAACACCATAGAGATAAACATGAAAATGTTCAAAAGCCCATACTATTGCCAAGGCCTCTTTCTCTGTTTGGGAGTACCTACATTCAGTCTCATCTAGTGATCTACTTGCATAGCTAATGACCCTGAACTCATGACCTTGTTTTTGGACTAAGACTGCCCCTAGACCAACTGGACTCGCATCTGTAATAATCTGAGTGGGTGCATTTTTATCAAAGTAACCTAGTGTTTCTACATTTGACAGACAATCCTTTAGCTTATCAAAGGAAATTTGTTGTGCTTTCCCCCACTGAAATGGAGTACCTTTCTTAGTCAGACTACGCAAAGGCTGATTGATAGTAGCCAAATCTGGAATAAACTTAGCACAAAAATTCACTAAACCTAGGAAACTCTTAACCTCACTAGCACTCTGGGGTGCTCTAGCATCTAGAATAGCTTTGACCTTGTCTTTATGCAAGTCTATGCCTTTACCTGACAGAACATGACCTAGGTATTCAATCCTAGACATACCAAACTGACATTTCTCAGCATTCAAGGTAAAACCTCTCTCAGTCAATCTCTCAATGGCTTTCTCTAATCTCTTATCATGCTCTTTCTGATTATTACCATACACTACAATGTCATCCATGAAATTCTCAACTCCCTCACAATCTTGCAGAATACTTTAAGTGTACAAACTTTCGCNACTTCCAAAAGGGGATTAAGCATGACAAAGGCATTTCTTCCTAAACTCAGTCTGTGTTTGATGACTTCATTTGCTCCTCTGGTCTTGCTGATGACAGCTCCCAGATATGTAAAACTATCAACATCTTCACCATTCTTTCCCTTTATCTCAATTGGACTTGTTTCCTTGTTGTTGATGCTCAACACCTTAGTCTTCTCTGTGTTGAATCGGAGTCCAATACCTTCAGCATGTTTACATAACCTCTCAGTTTTCACTTGTATATGTTGCCACTTGCTAAATAAGAGGGTAATGTCATCAGCATAGTCAAAGTCTTCTGGCTGGGAGGTAAACTTCCTACTTTAGAGGTTTTCAGGAAGACTGCATTTGTAGCAATCTCATGCAGGTTCATAATGACTTTAGCAAGATTGGCATTGATGTTGTATTTCCTCATGGTTGCCCACAGTGTGGTATGCCAGACCCTATCAAATGCCTAGTAAGAGTCAATGAATGTGTGGTATGGGTCTTGCTGCTATTGTAGGTATTTTTTACTGATGACTTGAAGGTCGAAGACCTGTTCAGTTACATTTTGTGTGCTGCACAAAATCCTGCCTGCTCTTTTGCTACGACGGTTTTAGCTACAGGCTTTGGTTTGTTCCACATCACCTCACCATAACTTTGCTGGGGTCACTTATCAGAATCATGGTGCAGCAGTTCTGGTACTGTAGGACTTTGCCCTTTTTAGCAAGTGTGATGATGATTCACTGTATCCAATGAGCAAGCCCAGTGCTCTGGATCTTGTTCCATGTGGCAGTTAGGGCCATTACGATAACCTCTTATCCTGCCTGGACTATCTCTGTGGGTATGTTATCTATGCCTTCTGATTTCCCTTTCTTAAATGCAATAACGATGGCTTCAACCTTTTTACATAAATACAACATGATCACCATTGAGCTGATAGTTATATAGCTTCGAGCATCCTCTGCCTACCACTTTAAAACTTCTTTCTCTTGTTAGGACATTTCCCAGCTTTGTTCTGGATGTTACAAGCCCCCCCCCCCTGCCCTTCAGTAGTCAGACCTTTGACAATCTAAAATCCTGTCTTGCTTTTGCTGTTGTTCAGACTTCCATCAATTTCTATGCTTTTTTCAGTCCTGATCTAACTTTTGTTCTTCGATTCACTTTTCTTTTTTGCTCTGTCCGGGTTGCTTTTTCCTCCTTTTAGTTCATGTCTTTCATCATACTGCTTCAGGAAATCCTCTGTAACACATGCCTTTTTAAATGACAATGTTTACCTATGATTTTGTCAGCTGTTTCAGTTTTGGTTTAAGTTAAAGTTGACACCATTTAGTTCTGTTTCCTCAACAATAAAAGTTTTAAGGGATTCAAACTTTTCACCAACCATTGTCTGGAACTCTTCTCTTACATCAGGATCATTGAGTGTGTCAAGAACAGACCTAAGTCTGGGAATTTCAGCTTGTTGATCTTCTTTAAGTACAGGTAAAATATCAAAACCAATGGATCATGATCACTTTCAAAGCCTGATCCAGGGTAGCTGCATGTCTAAGCTATGTTGGCTCCTGATTCAAAGTGTTTTTGGACTAGGATGTAGTTGACTTGGTTGTGGATCAGAGATGTGCCATGTCCATCTTCTAGATTTTTTGTTGGGGTCAAGACTGTTTGCTAGTACCAGATTATTAGTGGCACCAAACTCTAGTAGTCCAACTCCCCTTTTACTTATCTTATTATTGTGGATGGGTACACAGACACTATACCAGCAGGTGTGAACATCATCTTCTACTTTGTTATTCTAATTGCCCTGAATGACAATATCTCTTTTAGATATGTCCTTAATAATTTCTTGTAGTTAATCACAAAGTTTTTTATGTCTTCGTCATTGTAGCCAGTCACCGAAGCACAGGCCTGAATGACTGTGGTATTAGAGGGTGCTCCTCTGACATAGATGGTCATAAGTCTGTTGAAAACTGGGTAGCATCCTATGACAGTATTTATAATGCCTTTGTGACAAGGACACCAACACTTCCATTCTGTCTGCCATTTTTTCTACTGTTGAAAAATTTGTGGCTTTTGCTGATGTGGTCTCACTGGGTTGTGCATGGACCATGGAGGTTCCAGCAATATCTGCTGATCTTGTGAATCTATTCTCCAACCTTTCTATCTAGCTTAATGTTCATCTGTTCTATGTGCAAAGGCAATGTTACTTCCTAATAAACAGGTATCTTTACATCTGTACTGGCAAAACTGGTCCTGTGAATATTTCCAACTTGGAAAATGTGACTTACAACTCAGAGTAGAGTCTAGAAAACACTCCCCAAACTATTACTCTGATAACAGAATATCATTCAGCATTTCTGAGGGCCAAGTGAGTTTTACAATATTTTGCAATGCAATTAAGGGAAATTGTTATTGACAAGGAATATTCTAGAAACCATCATAATTTCATTAATCCACACTTTTGTGGTCTGATATGACCTAGAATTCCAGGATGTCAATTGGAATGTAAAAATGTGCAATTCAAAATATTGCTCGGAAAAACACAAAATCAATTCAAAATGTTTCTAACTGTTCTGTGGTGCTTCATTTCAATCAATAAAATATATGCAGTCAGGTCTATGTGTAAATTAGTCTTCAACTTAGGGTGGTCAACGTTAATTTTGAAGAATGAGCACTAATTACACTTTCCAGAGGCCTCTTCTATAACATGGTCCATCTATCTTCATTTTTGAGTCAAGCCTTTCGGAAGTAAATATTGGCAGAGACCTCATGAGTAAAATGCCTTTGTTCTGTTATTTCGTTTGTGGAGAATGTTGCTGAGAATTTTTCTAATGGAACAGATTTTGAAGTTTTTTTTATTTTGTTAGTACTTTTATAAACTATGTGATTTTTACTGTTTTTCTACAGATATTACCTACTGACATTCTCTGTTTAGGGATGGAAAATGTTGTTACAACTTTTGGGCAACTGACCACCCCTGTTCTGGTACTTAAATCAAGTGTAGAACATTATATATTATTATTAGTATAATATTTCTTGATTTAGTATGATTCCCATGAACTCTATCTTTAGATTAGTCCCTATGTGAACCTAAATTAATAAAAAGTTCAGCTTTTAAGAAAGAACATATTATTCCTTCATGGAGTGAAAATTATTTATTCTGCACTCCTTTCAAATTATTCTTTTTGGAATATCCTAAACAAATATGAGAAATGGCTTTCAGGGAAGCACCAGTATACATCATATTCCCTTGTCAAACTTAAGTCTCTTGCTGTTATAAATCATGGAAAGTCCATCCACAAAGCCTTAAAAATTCTAATATCTCAAGAGCAACTTTTCGTGGCAAACTGAACAGTAACCATAGCAAAAGTGTGGGTGCAGCAACTGTTTTTATACACAGGATGAAAGCACTGTGTGCTAGTAAACAGGTTAAGTGGAACTGGAGTTTTCAACTAGACATCTTTGATCCAGAGATGCTTGCTGCAGGTTATTTGAAAAAGTAAGTTCATGATGTCAAATGATTCCCAGACAACATTCCATGTGATGATTGGGTCTCAAAATTTATGGGGCAATGGGAGCTTACAAATTGACTTACATCGAATATATGTAAAAAATAAGCAAAATTTCAAAAGGTAAATGGCAAGCATACTTTGACAACATCATGAAAGAAACTGATGTTTTTCCAGCATTCAATAATTGGAACTATGATAAAATAAATCTTTGTGATATCATCAGTAGTAAAAAAAATTGTGCCACATGGCATGAAATATCCTGAAAGAGTGATAAAAACTGTAGTTTGTCTTAAACTAATTTCTTCTGGCAATGTGGCTGGACACTCCTTTCATATGTTGTCTATAGGATGACTCATCAATATGATCAATGGACAAAAATAGACCCAAAGTTCCCAGGCTTAAGAGAACTAAGTCTGATTGGTTTGAAGTACTATTTGCAAATTGTTTTTTTCAGCAAGATGCTACCATTTTGAGGGCAAGCGGGTAAGAAAATTTTGATCATTGATAACTTATCCTTACACCTTACTCAAAGAATCATCCAGGTTTACAAAAGACTCCTCAACCCCTACAACCTTTATATACTGATTTCTTTGCACCATTAAAGAAGTTTTAGAAACATATTCTGAGTCAATCGAATTGATTAAACAGAGCCAGAAATTTAGTACTTGACGAAATGAGGACTTTTCTAGACTGCTTGTTTCTTTGATTCCCACACTGAAACATGTATCTGTTGAAAATTTGATTAGTCGATTCAGAACTTGGGGATTTGTTGTTTCCAAATGCAGTTTACCAAAAATTACCTAGTGAAAATACTCTTAATCCCCCAAGAGTACTTGATGGGGGCAGTACTGGAGCACCTTGTAACAAGAGAGCCTGTTATGATGTTATGCCTGATCTGTCTGTTATTACAATAGTTTTCTCTTCAGATAGTGACTTTTAATATGAAATGGGTTCTGCATGCAAGACTGATGAGGTCAACACATCACAATCCAGCATCAACTCTGATAGCTCTCAACCAGATAAAGAAAACTAGCCTCAACCAGTAAAATATTTTTTCCAAAGAAGTACCACTCAACAAAAATGGTTGGTTTCCATACAATGATAATGTAGAAATATCCCTGCTTGCAAAAGTACTATAATGGTTAATGTACATGGATGGGCAATTCTGTAGGAGCAGTCTATTTTGTGTGTCTGTAACATTCATGCGATTATCTTTAAATACAGAGGAAATGTTATAGAAGAGGTGGCACTAATTGCAGATATTCTTAGTATTGCTAAATCACTTACAACATCTTGAAGAGGTACAACACATTTTATTTTCCTGGTATTTTAACCATAGGTATGATCTGTAATAAACACGGTGCTTGAAGAGACTATCTACAAGGCTATACTTACATATTGATTGTGAACAGTTCAGTATGAGTTCCATTGCTGTTTGACATTCACTTTGTACACTCTCCTTGCAAATTTTGTTTACATTTGTCTTCCTCTCCATTGACATTTTACCTCCACTACAAGCAATACTATATTTGTGGCTTTATTTGTCCCTTCCTTAGTCTTAGGACACATTGAAAGGTATGACGACAATTTTTAGTTCAAGAAATACATTGCTAAACTGATGTCACTCAAGAGCTGAGATAACTTTGACTGTCAAGCACTAATAAATCAAATCATGAAAAATACTTTGATCAATTTATTCACAAATACTGTGAATAATCCTGTGCACTTTGTACATTGAAATTAGTAGAAGTTGTCTACATATTTTAGAAAAAACCCCACTTTATCCAAAAGGTGGTACAAAGTAATCCTGACTTGCAGTGCCAATGTATTCCTCATTAAGATGCTTATTCATCAACGTATATGAAGAGGATACAATAATATTCACAAATGCTGTGAGTAATGCTGTGCATTTGGTACATTAAAATTAGTACAACTACCCAATCAATATTAGAAAAAATAACATTTTATCCAAAAAAGAGTACAAAATTACAGAGTTGTGGTGTCCACATATTCTCCAGCAATATGCTCATTCATCAATGTATACGAGGTGGGTACAGTGCACCTACTATCCTGGGGCCAGTTGTTTTGAAATTGTTTGTTTTTAACACAATATAATCAACAGTTGCATCAGACAGCATATCAACCTAAACAGTTTTTTCACCCACAGAAACAACATTGCAAGATAAATACTGGTTTGTAGAGAAAAACCTTATTGTGTGCAAAAGATAAATATCAAGTTTGTTTGTAGGAAGGTTTTGGTCTCTGCACTTCTGTTGTTGTTCTTCATAAGCTTAGGCCACTGGCCTCATGAATTTCTCAAGCCAACCTTTTCCTTGTTTTAAAATCAGTTAACTGAAATTTCCTGGCTTCCTTGACAGACGAGGCTTTTCTCATTATTAACGCCCCAGAGCCATGCAGCCTATTGCTTCTTCTTTTCACCACCCACACCAATAAATCTTCTTCCAGGTCAACTATGACTGTTTTTCTCTCTAAAACTTCAACCAACATCCTTTTCCTGCCTTCCAGCTTCTCCTTTGTTCTTTAATAACCTTGTTTTTGCTTCTTTTGTTCATGGATTTATCTTAGGGAAACTCAAAGCTTGCTTGCAGTACCATGTTTGCCACTAACATCCGGATAATTGAATACCTCTAGCTCAAACTGAATGTTGTAGCTGTTCATTTTAGATCTTTTGTGTGCATGTGATTTGCTAACATTTTCAAAACTGTTGCAGAAGATTAAAGTGGGTGGAATCAAAGCAGATATGTCTCTTGTGTCCCTGTGCTTGCTTCAATCAAATTTATCAATAAATTCATAAAATTTATCAATAAAATTCCCAAATGCGTAACACTTGTAACTGAGCCTCTTACCCCTCCACCACAGCTTTGATTGTGGAACTTAATGCCACAGGCCTATTTATCATCGTAATGCATAACTTGCATAAGTTTACCGTGTCAGTGGCGCGCACTTACTTCCTCAAGTCACACACAGAATTGTCTGTGCATCTTACAAACCTTTTCTACTCGCTGAAGCTTTACACCAACTCTCCAAGAAAATAAACACCTCACTTCTGCATCACGATTCAAGGCAAGAAAATGGATTGTGTTAGGCGTAAGAGTATTACGCTGGCGGGTAGAATTCAATTACAAATGCTACTTACATTTATTTTTGTCCGTTTGAAAGCCTTCACTCCATGAAGGAACTTGGAGATGACATTACACCTGTGCGAGACGAAGGCAAGATGTTGTCGAGTTCTCAAGCAATAACTAAATGATCCGTTACAACAACAACAACAATATTAGTCCGATGAGCTGGTGAGCAGCAGTAGAACGTAGGACAGGAGCCCGTTACCTCTTTCTCCCGCGAAGAGCGACAAAAGTCATCACATTAAAAAGCATGACCTCCACACCAGCATCTTCAACACAACAGCCTGCCACCGGGCTGACTGGACACTTCCTGTTGACCTCGAGGATGAAACTGGGGTCAGCTGTACTTCGGCACAACACAACAGGTAGAAAGTTCTGCCCTGAACCAACACAAAAATTGGAGCCTGTAGAAGGTCTTTTATTAAATCGACCAGCTGTTAAGTGCCTTGTGCAAATGAGAGATTGTTCTCTCCGTCCTCGTTATCGTGCTCTTTCTCTCTCTCTCTCTCTCTCTCTCTCTCTCTCTCTCTCTCTCTCTCTCCCCCTAGCTGCCATATCCATTCCAGGCG
>RDPX01000097.1:1230545-1270790 GCA_003991215.1 Morbakka virulenta | reverse complement strand
TGAATGTGTCATTGCAATCGAAGGTCAACACAGCTTGCCTTTCAGACCAACCGTCGGCGTAAGACAAGGCTGCCTACTGTCACCCAGTCTATTCAATGTCCACCTAGAACAATGACAGCAGCACTGGAAGATTTTGAAGGCACTATAAAAGTTGGAGGAAAGTACGTCGATAATCTGCGCTTCGCGGACGATTTCGCATTACTGGCAGGTACCGCAGAAGAATTCCAAATACTCTCAGACCGTGTTGATAGAGCTGCAAAAGAGGTAGGAATGTTAATAAGCGCCGAAAAAAGCAACATAACGGTATTTAACAATAACAACAAGAATGAACCGTTAGTGAAGTTAAATTCAGAAAAATTAGAAGTTGTGAATGCTTTCAAGTACCTGGGCTGTACGATGACATCTGACGGAAAGTTCACCAAGGAGCTCGAAGTAAGGATCGCCCGTTCTATCAATTCTCTAACGCAACACAAGACAATATGGAAAAGTAAAGCAATCAGCCTGAAGACAAAGATACGATTCATTAGAAGCACGGTTCTTTCTTGTTTTCTATATGGGTGCGAAAGTTGGACCTTGACACCACAAATAGAGAAGAAAATAAGCCATGAACTGCGATGTTACAGACGCCTACTCCGAATCCCATATACAGCGCATAGGACAAATGAATCGGTAATGGAGGAAGTCAAGTGTCACGTAGGCCAAATCGAACACTTCACAGAAATGGTAAAAAAGCGCAAATTACAATGGTTTGGGCATATAGCAAGGAGCAATAGCTTGCCGAGCACCATATTTTAAGGAATGATAGAAGGCATAAGACCGAGAGGAAGACCCAAAGCGATGTGGAAGGATGACATAACAAGATGGACCGGGAAAAATATACATGAGCTACGGCTTCTGGCAAAGGACCGGAAAAAGTGGCGAGCCCTGGTGCATGCTGTGTCTCGCGACGAGCCCCTACGATCGCAGCGTTCAAGGGATAGGTGGGTAAGGTAAACATTATAGAATAACCACGCTTCCATAATTAACTTTATTTTTTACTTCAGTAGTTACAAGTTTCTATTTTGATGGACATTTCTTTGGTCACTGTATTTCAAATTTGCAAGGAGTTTCAATCCCGTTCTCCTTGCCTCTTTATTTATAACATATACGCAGAGGAAATGTGCCTTGGAGAACTTGGCCCTTACTAGTAATATAAGAAGGAAACGAAGCAAGGAGAGAAACCCCTAACGTTTGGCGAAGAAGTTAGCTTAATGGGTCAAGGAAAGAGTTTCTAAGATATAAAAGTTAGACTTAGTTAGAAAAGCAAATGACATACAATTGTGGCGCAGCATGATCGCCAAAGTGTCTTTAAATACGTATGGATACAGTTAGGTCAAAAATAAGGTTGTTAATACCTTTGCTGAATGACAAACCGAACTGAACTATACCCCTAGTGGACTGACACTGTTACTTCAATTCTTCGACATGCATGTCAGCAAGCTTTTCCAAGATAGTATAACAGAATAGGCTGTAGGGATCGAAAACAGTATACTGGGATACACTAAGGCATGGAAAAGGCAAACAGAGCCATATGAAAGGGTGTTTGTTTGAGTCGATCAGACAAAAAGAAAGAAATGTTTAAGGATATATGTAGCACAGGCCTTAATAATGTCGTTATATTTCTTAAAGTTAGGAGCAAGATATATTCAGAATTGCAAGAAATAAATATCAAAAGAGAAGTTCGAAATTTATTTTGGTAACATCAATATGCTATTGGGGCTGCACACGTTACCAGAATACCTGCAAATGACTCACTTTTAATCTCTCTATAGACCCCCTAAGGACTTATAGTTAAAATATAGTCTTTGCGGATCGATACCTTTTAAAAGGATCAATGCATGGAAGATTGCCACCGTACCACTGCTTCTTTTCTTTGTTCACTGTTGAATGTAGCCACACCTAATGTTACACAGGTGGGCCGTATTTTGCCCAGACTAGCAGCATACTCTTCAGTGGAAACCCCGTATCGAAACTCTTTTGTTTTATACTTGTAGTGCCCCATCATATGGTGTGACATGATCTTTCTCGGAGAAAATATTTGATCACTTCCCCAAATGCAATTTATCTTCAGATATTACTGATAAGGGAGTTATCTGAACAAAAGACGAACCACCACCCTTAAAAGTGTTCTCTTTCTCTATTGCCTGTAGTCCTAAAACAAAAGGATACCCATATTTCAGAATTGTCATTGCAGCATTTATAATGAAACAAGTGAGAGCTATTCTAAAGATGAGTATCCTTATCACGAGAAGTCAAGGATAATTGAGGCTAGACCACAAAAGGGGCTTTTTTAAACTCTACCAGCTTATTTTTATATCCTGTACCTGAGAAATGTTTTCTATTTGGGCTTTTTTCCTAACAATTCTTCACTTTACCTTTAGCAAAATTTTCGGTATCTTTTTCGTCCTAGGATTTGTCTGTTCATACGCGCTTGTTTGTATGCATACATTTGGGGACAGCGAAGAAGAATGGGTGTGTGGTTGCTTCGCGAAAATCTACTCCATCGATATGAAGGTTTAGCGAAGAAGAGTTTAAATCTGATGGATCATCTCGTCCTTTATTAAAGCTGTCTTTATCGTTAAAGTTTCATTTAGTTGACATATCTTCAAGTGCCAATTTTGGACTAGCATTTGCAATTTTGTCTTATTAGCCAGCTAATGAACCTAGTTAAGGACTATTTGTAAATGTGAGTCTACCAAGAGCATCAAAGCCAAGTGGAAACTTGGTGTCATGTTCAAGTGTTCCAAATGTTTTCTTATTTGCAGCTTCATTGTTTAAATCAATGATTGATCAGGACATGAAAATGTTCGTTGCAGGGTTCATGCGATGTAGTAAGTTCATGTCCAGATCATATGTGCCATGCACCTGTTCTACTGCTTCACTCTTTACTATTACATACAGTGCTTTAACACACACTATCTTGCAAAACTAGCGTCAGTATAAAAGCATCTGTCAAAAATGCAAGTTGATGTTGCTACAGGTGACTGCGTGACCTTTTTCTGCACACATCGGATTCAGTAAACCTATTTTTTTAAGCCATGGCAATGATATTTGGAAACAATTATCTTTAGCAAGTTTGATGGGGTTTTTTGTAGCCTCCGTCACTCTTGCTTCATGAGGGTAAAACAGTGGCTTTCCGTATTATAGTTTATTTAAACATTTGATTGGTATTTAAAACTGAACTTTCCACCTAGCCTCTTGAACTTCCAAACCATTTTTTAGGTATCTTATTATACTTTGACTTATTGCTTACAACACACTTTTTCATGCGATTTTCCAAGTCAAGTTTAGTTACTTTACTTTGAATTCCGATCTCATCGGCAACCTCTCGTATTTCTTGTAACGTTTCCTGTATAATTGTATTTAACAGCCTCTCGTCGGTCTTTTAATTGCATTTATGTTCCGGATCGACGGTTGTACACTTTTCTATATTCTGTATTCAAAAGTAACATCACTTTAACATCTTTTTTCTATAAAGGGAGCCCAAAATGGAAAGTTTGCCCGACTTTAATACTGTCAACAGATCATTTCATAAACTCTAAACAGATAATCATTTTTTCTATTTTGAACCAAAATTTAGCACTCTCTACTACGTCTGTAAATGAATTTTAGCTAAGCATTCTAATGCAATTTTACAGTTGACATCAGCTTTTAATGTAAACGCTGCAACACTGCGTTCTACCCCAATTAAATCCTAATTGCTACTGCTTAAGGCTTAAAAATTTACGTACGCATTGACTATTGTTTGTCTATCAAATTTTACGGTTAAAATCGTAAAACCTGTCGTGACTTATCGTAAATGTTGCAAACGATATTTACTACAATGTCATTTTGGAGGCATTCATGAATGTATAAACAAGGATCTAAACTTATGAAGAAGGTATTGTTGTAATTATCGATCCCTATTGTTTATTCATGGTATCTGTAGTAATTTTTACAATCCTTACAATAACGGGAAAAATGTTTTGATTCCTTCTGCAATACATGTCATTGTTAAAAGCTTAGTCCTGGACGGTATTCGGTCGGGTCCAGATAGTTGCTTGTGACATTGTTGGAAAATAGTTTCTTTTAGTTTAAACATCCTAGTTCAGTTGCAAGGTATGAGGTTCTTAATCGCATTTGGTTTGGTGAAAGGTATTTTCTTGTCATTTTTCAGGTAATTTATCATCATGGTTAGCTCGTTGCTTGAAATTGGACGATGGATGATTTTTAATTAGTCATGACCTATCGAAAGGCTCAAGTAAAGTAAACAACTAGGGACGAGTAGGTGTACGACTGGATCTGCCCTTTTATGTACTTTTTAATTACTTCTTTTGTAATTTTGTGTTCGCCATCTTTTGACAATCCTTCCAATTTTGGCTGCAACAGATCTTCATATCTAGGAAAACTAGCATTTGTAATAAGTGATGATATTCCCTTGCAGTCATCCCAGTTCTCACCGCCGTTATCAATTCCTCCCTACATGATTGGCTTTCACAAACAATATACTTATCGTCTCTTGAAAACAATACTTTCTGGACATGCAATGGGAAAGTCAACCTCCCACGTTTAAATTTTTAAACCAAGTACAAGCCGTTTATGGGATCGCAGCAAACAGCAGTAACAGTAGGAATATCGTCATGTTTTACTTTGTTATGAGGACTTAACTTTTCTGCTGCGCCAACTTGCCACAAATTTCACAAACAACTCGTTTGCTTTCATTTTTACCAGCATTTTAGATGCATTGTTCATCACGTTAAATCTGGGACAATGGAATGCAATAAACACAGAGCGATCACCATCATGAATCAGATTTATAATACTAAGAAAAATATCAAAATGGATTAAAGTAGAATAAGACCAGAAGTTAGTATGGAGTAATTCAGTTTCGTAAAAAGTGGAGGTACAACAAATGGAATTTTTTTTATTAAGTATATTAATGGAGAGAGCATTAGAAATGCCGAAAGAACTTTTCCTGTACTTTATAGACTATGCAAAGGCATTTGATAGGCTGCAACGCGAGAAGCTATTTGACATGCTCAAGAGATTGAATATTGAAGGTCAGAGTTCAAGTTTGATTAGAAATTTGTATTGGAGACATAGGGAAAATGTGCGAATCGCTGAAATAGAATCAGATTTTTAAAATATTAAACGTGGAGTACGGTAAGGGTGCCTTCTGTTACAGGATTTATTTATTTATTATAGCAAAATAATTGTGAGATCAATATCAGTGAGCTGAAAGGCATTAAAGTTGGCAAAGTCAATGTTAATAATATTAGATACGGTTCTGATAGCGGATTCTGATGAAAAGCTGCAAAACCTGGTTAGTGCCCTAGAACAGCAAGTATTGAGAGAGGGTTAAATATCAATGAGAAGAAGACAGAAGTTATTGTGGTCTCCAGGAAGGGGGCCACCTCTTATTACTATCTTAGTTAACAACAAGGCTGTGAAGCAACCAGAAATTTTCATCTATCTCGGAAGTCTAGTCACACGTGATGGTCTACGTGAGAGTGATAAAAGGAACAGAATCATTTTAGCAAAGAACTCATTCACAAGAGTAAGAGAAATGGTAACAAACAGCAAGTTTGCAATGTCAACAAGAGTGAGATTTGTAAAAGTGTTTTGTGTGATCCGTACTGCTCTATAGGTCCGAGACGTAGACTCTTTGGAAGAATGATGAAAGAGGAAACGAAGCTACAGAAATTTGGTGTTGGAGAAGAAGGTTGAAAGTTCTCTGGACAGCCAGAAGAACAAATGAGGAGGTGTTGGCCCAGGCTGGAGTAAGGAAAACAGTATTGAGAGTTACGCTTTGTAGGACGTGTTGTTGGTTATGGAGAATTTAAAGAGCTATGTCTTAATGGGAAGATTGAGGTACGGCAAGGAAGAAGAAGACCAAGAGCAAAATAGCTGGATGGACTGGAGAAGATAACAGATGAACTAAACCGTGGTAGCCTACGTCCAGCGGGATATTGCACTTGGGTAAGTATCTACCAAAGAAAGCTCGTTACTTTACTTAGCTCTGGGAGTGTTAACGTTATTTTCAACATACGTTTGGGGTTTTTTTTCAGTATATGCATGTTTATGTAGGTGGATTACAAAGTACCTAATTTCTTGTATTGTGGCAGGGCAAATTGTGCATTGGTGCTGGAAAGTGTTGTTTTGCGCAAATGACTTTTCGCTATAAATTATTTTATAAGGTAAAATAACTTTTAGGTGGGCTTGGATGAAATGTTTTAGTCTACGAATGGTTGATGTAAAGGTGTTTGATGTTGCACATAGACGGCAGTGGCAATGAATCATTTCAATGGTACAGAAAATACAGCATTGCATGTCGACGAAGCCACCCATTACCACATTACGTGCATTAATACTGTCATTAATGTTTAAATGGGTGTACCTGTCTAAAAACAAATTACTTCTAATTTCTATTCTTTTGCTATGTAGCTTCATAATTCCTTGTGTAGCTCTACTTGATGAATCATCGTCGTTCTTGTTTATTGGTACTCTGCCGGAAGAGATGCTCACCTATAAAATCGTGGCCTTCTGTTTCTTTAAAATATTTCAGTTTGTCCACATGTTCATCCTTTTCAACTTCGTGTCTTTTAAGCATCTCATTTGAATGAACATATGATAACAAAACGCAACTACCAATGAAGATCGGATTATTCTTATGCGCAAGAAATCGCCAAATCTAGAAATATATTTTTGATTCCGGTATTCAACGTTGTCATCAGATGTATCACGCAACGAATAAAACAATGATTCATTAAAGGAAGAAATACACATAGATATAGTAAAGGAAACACCGCAAATGTGGCTGTCAAACTGAAGGTAACAGAAAGATCAGCAATTCCAGTAAAAATTGAGTAAACATGCCATTGCTACCATAGTCTGCTGCCTTGATCTAAATCATTGTTCAATGGTTTGAAAAGTGAATAAATAAAGGTTTGGGTGCTGTGGGTAAAGGCCAATATAAAGGCTCTTCGTGGTACAAAACAGAAATATTTGTGTTGTAAATTCCAAATGCAAAGTGATTACTTAATTTTCCGGAATCAGAGTGATCAACAACTGTTTTGTACCCTCTCTGTCTACATTGACCCCAAATATAATTTTACTTTTGCTTATGTAGAATTTTTCTTGCCAGACTTTCCGGCGACGTCTCGTAATTTAGATAAAGTGCGTAACTGTCGTTTGTAGTCTCCTTTATAAAATTTGAAATACAATCAATTATTCCATCATTAATTGATCGTTTGCCCATAAGGAAATTAAGCTCCTTTGCCGCCATCCCCATGCCTTGAAATTCAAAGTCGCCATAATTGTTTTGTATGTTTGCAATACTCTTAAAGATATCAGGATCAACCGCTACAGTCCCTTTAGGTTGTTCAACATTATTTGCAACTCTTTCTAGCCATTCTACTTTTTTCTATAACTCATTTTTTGTTTTTAGTTTTTGTGTGCAACTCAACACAGAGTTGAAGGGAGAGGACGTCGTAATAGCTGGGGCAAAACAAAGCATCATGATAAAAAATGGCTCTCTTTTCCATCTTCTTCAGACTGTAAAGCATTTTCTCAACATTTGTTTTGGGTAAAATTATACAAAAGTCATCATTTACGTGCTAGATGCAACTTAAGGGATAATACCAAACAATCGTATCTGAAGAACCAACGTGTGGTAGCCTTTCCACGAGATTTTTCCTTGTAGAACAAGACCTTTCCTTACGCGACATCGAACGTGTACCGTTTTCCATTGTGTTCCCATTAGCGTAAATGAGAATGTAACTTTTGGACGCACCGGCCCTTCTTTAAGAATAATCAGATTTGATGAAAGTATATGAAATAAGCTTCATTCCTGCCATTTTCACCAAAAACAAATTCTTGATTGAATGTAAGAATCATGACATTTCGTTTATCAGATTAACTAAACAGGAAAATGTTCCCACAGATCGAAACAATCATCTTTCAAAGTGTTGTAAAGGTTTTGTATGTTACGCCATAGTGCTGCACCTAAGTCGATTAGAGTACTGCTCTGCGCTAAAGATTTATTGAAAATAGACACTCAGATTTCCCTGTGATGAAACCTAAGCTAGAATAATACAGAAACTACCAAGTTCATTCAGCTCATTGTCATTTCCATTATTTTTTTAAAAAAGAATAGGTATCAAGCAAAGGTTAATAACCCTCTTTTTTCCCTAATTAAAAAATGATACTATAACACAAATTGTAAAACTTTAATACTACACAAAGCAGCGACGTACCCAGGAAGTTTAAAGTAGGGCGTCCTTTTTCCTTTCATTGATTTGTTCATATAAGGGTGTTTTTCGAGGATCTTATGTTAACCCATTTCTTTGAAGAAGGGATGGTTTGTCCGTCACATAACTGTGCAACGTGCTAATATATTCCCATTGAACCAGTCAAGCGTAAAGACCCCCAACAAGGTATCTTTTCTTTGCGTAAATCGTCGCTGTACCATATATAGGCTTATTTATTGCTTCTCTCGTTACTTACGTGACGTCGCAAGACATTTGTTTTTACTCGTACAATTGCAGTATTTTGAACTCACAATTTTGTGCGTGAGTCTTATTCTTTTACCGCAATAGGCCTAGTTTGTGTATAGTTTCTTAAACGGGGTTTGAACAATTATTCCTCAAAAATGTGCAAATATGTGACCTAATGGGCCAGGTGTCTAACCGAATTTAAATTTATTTTATCTTAAGCATAACTTACAGAAAAGCAAATCAATCAAATTATTTTTAAAGTAATTGATAGTTTCTTTTGTTCTTGATTTGATGAGATTTATCAGTAGATAAGGAGACATGTGTTAGATTAAAAGAACATCATTTCAACAACTTTTTACGAAAGGATATCAAAAATTGCAACAATTGTCTGGAGGCTTAAACATTGTTTTCGAGGCTGTAATTGTCAAATTGAGGCTATCCTAAAAGGTTCAGCGCAAGCAATTCATAGGCAAATTTATTTCAAAAGTACTGTACAGAATGTCAAAAGAGATAACATAACCTCTTTCCTTCTGAGATAAGAGTGCCTTTAATATATGCTCTTTTAATCTTAAAGATAATATGGTTGGGGTACGTGATTTAGCAAATTCATAAATTTGAGATTCATGAAAATAATAAAACGTATACCTATCATAATCTCGATTTACTCCTAAGACATTCGAGTTTTCTCCATCGATAGGGGCACCTATCCCTATATTTAGAATAAATTTGCTCATCATTAAGTATCATCAACTTTACTTTTCTTAGGCCCTTATGTTTTTACTGTATTTTTCAGGGAATCAATTTTAGTTGAAAGTCCAGGTCATTTTGTGTCCATATGCGCAACTTAAAACCACTTTTAACAAAATATCCTTTAATTTCTTGTAAATTACCAGATCCTCCTTCCCATTATCTGTTCGGCAGGACGTATCGTCGGGTTAAAGCCTATTTAGAATTTTAACGACGGCAGGGACGTGTGAGTTTAAACTGTGGCATGTGTTTATTATTGGTTTCTGATAAAATTGGGTGCGAGCAGATGAGTCCAAATACGCGTTTTCCGTACCGAAACTGAGCAATAGACGAATTTTCCTCACGCACACCTTAAAACCATCAAAATCTTAATACGTCTCTCTCATTATCTTTGCCATCCATCTGCAAAAAGGCCATTTCGCTTTTGAGTATTTGTGATAAGGGCTATTTTTTGAACTCGGAAACAGTGGAATAAAACAACAACAAAAAAGGCACCATATAACCCTCATCAATTTCTACGAGCAGTGCTTTACTTGGAAGGGGAAAAAAGAAAATGAAAGTTTAAAGGAAAATAAAAGGAAATCTGAAAAAAAGATGGAAGTATTAAAGATAATTATGATATCTGTGAAAAAGTACCAGAGGTTTGGACCTAGCTGGAGGCAAGAGAGGGAAAACGTCAAAGAGATCAAAGTTCAATGTCAATAATTTCAACAACAATTAAGTGTTGTGGAATCATAACGGATATGTTTTGTCTTTGGCTTTTGAAGGTGGTTGGTCACTTTGGTCAACTACTGTATGTCTCCAAGCCTTAGGTGTGTTTAAAAAAACAACATTAAGAAACAATCTGAACATCATGATAACTATCCTGCACAGGAACAACATAAGATTGGTCATTGGAAGTTCAGATTTTAGAGTTAAGTTTGTAGTAAATTAGTGAAATTTGCATCTATATATACTGTTTAAAGTTAGTTGGAAATGTCTTAATGACTGACTCTTCTGAAGTTTAATCAGATAACATTTTATTAGAATTGGATTCTAAAGATATTAGAATGTCTTCTCAAATAGAAACATCGAGGAAAAAAGTCACTCCACCTGTCCCTGAAAAAGACGAATCAAAACTCACCTGATAATACTACTGAAATGTTTGGGGAAAGAAACTATTTCATCGCTGTTACGATCAAAATACTGGTTAATGTTCATGCCACCTAATACACTTGGCGGCGTCGTATGTAGTTTAAAAATTACCGAAAAGTCTAGAACACTGTTGTAGAGACGTCTCGGCTGACTTAAGTACATCAGACAAAACGACCAAATTTTTACAGAGTTTCAGTCATTTTTAGAAGTGGAAACTCACAAGATACTTTCACCACCATAAACAAGATGGCTGCGCCTCCAAGCTTGTGCAACTCGTATCCTTGCCCAATATCAAGTTTGAAGAATTATTTCTTTTTGGTTGCTACAAAGGATGCAGCGCATTCGAACGATAGAATTAACCAATCTCTGAACAACAGTTTCACACTGGCATATCTTCAGTTTTTGAGCTACCAACGTAAAATGTCGAATTCATTTAACCGTCTTTGCCAGAGTGAAAAGCTAACTCCTTATACACTTCGAATGGAAGTTGAAAAGCTGCTGAAGTCTATTGCTTCCGATTTCATGGGTATCGGCTATTTAAAAGTGACAGAGACAAAGCATATTATCTCTGCAATGCTAATATCTATTTTCTACCTCTCCAACAATAAATTTGGATGAGGCTGCAACAACCACCTTCAGAAAATGAAAGGTGTTAAAATCTCAGATTTGCAGCCTTAATACATTTATTACAGAGATTTTATGATTGAAAGTACTTTGAAAATTCATAGTATAATTGATCAAACTTTTTATGAAATTGCAGAATGTAATCATCCATAAAATTAATCAAGTGTTTCTGCCCCATCTCCTGTGCCAATTTTTACAAAACTGTCATATTTACATGAAAGGCACAACAACAGTGACCTTGACCCTAAATGGAGGCAGCACATTGGGGTGAATATTGGATCAAGGCGAAAGATGCACACTTGTGTGTAGGTGCAAGAAAGTATCTAAATTTAGTGAAATTTATTTCAATTAAAGCCATTTTTTTCAATATCTAATGCTCCAGTAGAGCATGTATTTCGCCGCCTCAATCTCATCACAAAAGAAAGAGGAAGCTCAATGAAGTCTGTGTCATTGAATGCACTAATACAAACAAGATATTTGATGAAAATTTCTTGGATTTCAGCAGAATATTTTGTAATCAGTGAAGACTTTTTTACTACTTTCAAAGATGAAAAGAAATTTTACCGATGAAGAAGCCAAACAAGAAGTGCATGGCAATACTGTTTGACGATGATGATGAGTAGAATTCGTAGTGAAATTGAAATCGTCCGAAAAAAACGACTGCGTATTAGCTGGGAAGACATTTTGTTAAACGTGCTTATTTCAGTCTTACAATACAAAATTTTGTTTTGTTGTTTGTCTGTAATAATAATAATAATAATAATAATAATAATAATAATAATAATAATAATGTTTTGCTTTTGTTGAGTTTTGTTAATTCAATGTGATTACAATAAAGGACCAGTCTAACTTCATGATGTTTTCCTGTTCTTTACTACTCCTGTGGGGTTGATTTGGCGGAATCATGTCGTCGTTATTTGGTCCAGGCAGAAATTCTGGCATTAATTTTAGGTTGTTTTCTGCTCTCGGATATTTTTTTTCTATTTTGCAATAATACATGGATGGAAATTATCGACTTCTGAAAAACGAAATTTGAACAAATGTAGGGAAAGAAAAAGAAATTTTTGGTATAAAAACTGCAAAGGACTTATCATTAAGTGACAACGATGTTGGCTCAGAATTTGCTGGAGCCATCAAATACCACACTCAATTTTGTTGTTTCCCTTTCATTCCTGAACATGCCGAAATGAAAAATAAGGTGAGAGTCACCTTGGTTTAACTTCTTTTCTGGAACACATTTAATGATACCCTTGCAAGATCTTCGCTGAAAATAACTTTTAATAAATTTAGGTTTTAATAAATCTAAATCACCTTTAAATTTACGATGTAAGGACAATACTCATTTCATGATCGGAAGTCAAAGGTTCCGAGGAAATACTATCCTTCCAAGGTGAGCTTAACTCATAGTTACCATCTTTTTCATTAATTACGATTCCGGTCTTGGTCATTTTCAATCAGACACAATGACTCGTGCTACCAATTACTTTTCGAACACCCACTGATTTCGAGAATTTCGTTTTCACTTTTAACTTCGCAAAATTGTGCTGTACGTCTACAGTAAGATTTGAAACAATATTAGAGCAAGAATTAACATTGTCATGAAATGAATCAATAGTTCCCGTCAGCAACCACCCTAGCTTAGTACTTAAATCAACAGGCCCCGAGCTTCCCTTGATTCCTTTCGCCCAAAACAATATCATAATAATTATCGGTGCCAATAAGCATGTTGATATTCTGATCGCTATTATCTATGTAACTCTCCAACTTAAGACCTGCTGAGTTCGGATAATTGCTAACTTGTGCATAAGATGTATCAGGAAATGCAAGAGCTGTTATCGGACTTGATTATTCCTCAACGTCTACATTTACTGTTACTTGATTACAAACTTCCTTAATATCATTCTGTGAACCAAAGGTATTCAAAGTTAGTTTTTCAATTTTTGGGTGCTAATGGTTACTTCGTCTTCAGTTTTTCTGGTACCTGACTTCTCTGGCTTCCACTGTCGAACAGGATGTACACTGGAAGCTTGTTATCTCTATTGTCTCAATACGTAAAGGCCCCAGACGTTTAACCCTTTGACTACGATGGGACACTGGTGATCCAGGATTTTAATTTGCCACAATTCCAAAATTAAATGAGATATCATCAATACTATTGCTTTGTTACATCCAGTTAACATAAGTTTACAAAACAAACCAAAAATAGTTTAATAAATAAGTGGGTAAAAGTAATATTTTGGGCCTGCAAAAAGGGTTTTGGGGCGAGCTTTTGCTATTGTTCTAAAATCCGCTTGTAATTTATCTTCGCGTGAGAAAAATAATTATCTGAGGCTAAACATTGTATTTGTACTATTCAAAGATTACACACGTCAAATTTCAATGTCTAAGCTATTGTTCTTCAGGAGATAAATCAATTTTGTTGTTGTGGGGCATCAGTGTCCCTGTGGTAGATAAGGGTGTACAATATGCCTGCACACTGTATAGCGACTAGTACTTATACATATCTGCCTATGAATAGTTGTTTCAAATTATTAATGTTACATGAGTCATACACTACTCCTACTGTTATCAAGCTACATAAATGCTGTATCTTGAGTAATAATGATACTATATCATAAACAATATAATACCAGCTGCTTAGATGTATGAGGCGTAATCTTCTCCAGATACTATATCTATCTTAAGAGTGAATCAGAGTTATGTAAGTAATACATGAGGAAGCTTGAGCAATTATGCAAACAGCTTATTCAAACTTATGCAAATCGCAAGCAAGATGAGTTGTTGAGCAAACGGTAAGATTGATTGATTGTCTCCTTGCATCTTATATCCTGCTGAACTGCTGTACTGACCAGATAGGAGCAGTAGTAGTCATGGATAGTCAGAGGAAAAATTTGTGCGCATTGAGCAGAGAATTTCAAGTGTTGATGTTTTCACATTATTGAATTCTGTAGGTAGTGACTTAGAGGATTACCACTACGTGGAAAACCTGAGGACGATCCACCTAACTCACCACTCCAAATGGCCATATACACATCGCTGGTGGCAGCCATGGCAAAGTTGACGAACCTCCGTCCAAAAAAGGTAAAGATGGCATCAAAGTCATGAAATGAAGACGTCAGAGTAAAAAACATAAGCGAAATGAATGCATTCTTGAAATGGCTGTTCTGCTAGAGTTGCATGAAAACGCAACCGCATTTTATGTTTTTTCCAAAGTGGTAAACCTGGAGTACTTAGTAAATCTATTTGTGGAGCAGTCTACGTTATGTGTTGCACAAAATGGAAGAAACGTTTTGACTGATTTGGAAGAAATGTATTGGTAGTGTGATTCTTTTGTTGCAAGCGAAGGAATAAAGCATGCCATGCCTTACAAACGCTGTCAGGATATTCTACAAAATCTGCACTTTATAAACAATGATACAGCAGATAAAACTGATAAAGGTTACAAGATACGCCTTAGTATTGAATTACTAAACAATGCCTTCAAAGAAGCTGCTTCTGACTCGGCGGGACAGTGCGTTGATGAACACATGACAAAGTTTAAGGGTAAAAATTCAATGAAGGAGTACATCAAGTGCAAGCCTATCAAGTGGGGCTTCAAATGGTGGTGTAGATGTGATAGTGTGACAAGATATCTATTCGAGTTAATTCTGTACCTTGGGAAGAAGGATGCTACAGAACTGGTAATCGGCGATAGTGTGGTGCTGGAGCTGTGCAAAGGCCTTGAAGGGACTTATTGCACTGTTTTCTTTGATAACTTCTTCAACAGTCCAATCTTGATGAAGAAGTTATTTGAAAACGGCATTTATGGTATAGGCACGGTAAGATCCAACCGGAGGTAATATGTCCAATATACCATCTGACCATGAAATGAGACATGGTGATATCCATTTTCAGTTTTCTAATGAAGTAGCCGTTTATAGATGGTTCGATAACAGAGGTGTTTTATTATGTGGTTCCAACCTTGAAGGAGTTGATATTGAATCAAGTGTGTAGAGGAGACAAAAAGGTTCAGCTTCTAAGATTTCTGTTTCCTGTCCGAAAATGGTAAAGAAATACAACAGAGGAATGAGAAGCGTTGATCTTTTAGACCAGCAAGTTGCTGCATGCCGTCTTTATCGGGAATCAAAGGTGCAATATTACTTGAGCTTATTTTTTGACTTGATGGATATTGCTTGCGCCAACAGCTTTATTGTATTCAATATGTTGAATCAGTGTCAACTGACATTGTTAGATTTCGAAATCGTTGTTACCCAGTTTTTGATCGGTAGATTCAGCAGTCGCCAAAGAAACTGCCAAGCATCAAGACCATCACGATGTTCCGCTGCTTTGGCAATGCCTGCTACAGCACTCCAGCACCTTCCTGAGTTTTTGAACAGACTTCTTTGGTGTCGGTACTGAGTCAACAAGGGGAAAATATTGAGGACCTTTGCAAGGTGTTAAGATTGTGACGTCGCGCTTTGTATGACAAAAGAACGAAACTGTTTTTGTAAGTTTCATATCGCATGACAGTTTTCAAGTGCTGTTTATAATATTGATAATGCCGTTGATTGTATTGATTGCATTGATTTTGTTGTAATATTTTGAGAAAACTTTGATGCAAAATGATGGTAGTTTATTCATATCCGTCATTCCCTGATCCTTCCCTGAATTTGCCAAAGAAAATCCAGTTAGGATGAATTACTATAGAACTTATGAAAGAAGGTTCTTATGATGTAAAGATTGAGAGAACAATGAGAAAATGCAAACATCGCATGATGAAACAGAGTAGAAAAATATCTGCACGTGGTTGGAAAATCAACATTTTTTTCTGTAATTTCAACTATTGCACATTTATGAATGTCATAATATTGGGAACCATAAGCAACAGTATCCTCTCCCTACCACAGGGACAGCATTGTCCCTAGCCATAAGCGTGAAAGGTGTAATGTAATATTTATATGCCTTCCGAGGAATTTATAAGGAATCATTTATATGCCTTAAGTTTTGTTTTATTTATTCATTACAGCCTATCAATCTTTATTGGCCGGTATCCCTTGTCTACCACAGGGACACTGGTGTCCCGCACTGTATCTCAGTAACCATGCATGCATAGTAAAAGGGACCAAGTTATTTTAAGTAAGCATTAGAAATTGCCGAGAAAACCCAAAAATTATCTATTTTGCATTGCCCAATTCCTTGTGGTAGTCAAAGGGTTAAAGTAGTATATCGCTTTTTACTATTGGTGCTCTTATTGTGATCGAATTGCCAGTTGTTGTACGACTTGGCGAGTTTTTCCCTTTAACAATATGACAAGCCGCTGTGTTGTGCCTTCTTATGGATTTTTGACATCTGTAACTCTGAAGTGATTTTGCAAAATCTCTTTGTTTAAAACATTCGTGACATCGTTTTGCGTTGTTTAAGATATAACTTTTTTCCTCTACATCGGTTATTTCTTTGCAATTTAGGGCAGAATTTTCTTTTCTACAGAAAAGAACATTGAACCTGCAGTCAAACGTAATTATAAATATCCAGGAAAGTTTTGATGTTAGCTGCAGGCGAGTTTGATCTTGATTTTATTGGCTTCTTTAATGTTTCTTTCCTGCTTTTCTCTAATTTCTGTGACCTTGATTTCTTTTCGTGTAGTATCCATTATTTCATTAATTCTCCATACATCTTTGGACGCCTTCCTAGCCACCTGAAATGAGAGTTCTCTAGCTATTCTGGACATTATTACGGGATTAGAAAGCTTCGTTGTTTTTCAGCTGATATACCCGAACTTTCCAACCCTCGAACGTTTGACGTAATGTTATAAATTGTCGAACGTGAAGGGAAGATCGTATTGTTTGGGTGAAATCATAAATTTATTAGCTCCTGTATGTGAGCGTTTATTATCTGTTGAGAATTTACATATCTCGAGTTTAAAACATCTAAACCATTTTCACAAGTCTCTTCTCTAATCTGAGTCCTTCCAGTGCCTTGAATGCGGGCCCTTCCAGCAAACTTTCTATATAATCCAGCTTGTACATATCCGATGAACCTTCATTTTTATCGATTGAACATCGAAAGCTTTGAAAAAATTTCCAAAACTCTGTTACACCCTTACGAAACGTAGGTAAATTAATTTTAGTTAGACGTACCGCTTAATTTTTATTACCTGAAATTGAGTTGCCACTTGTACCTAACGCTGGAAAAACGGGTTGTAAATGTCTTTCGTCTATTTAGGCATCATATTTGCCTGGGGTATCCTTGTCACTTTCTTGCTCATTGTCCTAGGCATATTTGTATCCTCAATTTTTTTTTGAAATTTAATAATTTTTTGAACTACATCTATAATTTTGGTTGAAATTTCAGTAGCTTTAGATACCTTGACCTTAATTTCTCCTATGAGACATTTCTGTAATTTCTCCTAATTCAGCTCAGCCATTAAACTCTCTTTAGTTTCCAAAGCTCTCATTATTGTTAATAGTTTTCCCAAAATAGCTTCAGTCTCGGTGCCTCAAACAATTTCATGATCAAGATTACCATTCCCATAGCATTTTTCTCCAGTTTCGCTACTGTTAAACAATTTCCTCCTCTTCTGACTTCCACTTTTTTAGGTTCCCTTGTTTTTCCTTGTCATCACTTCTTCTACTTCATCGACGGACATTCTTGTATTTTAGATAAATTTACCCGAATTGTTCCTTTATAAACCCCGTGTCCTATATTTGGTAGCATTTATTGTAACATAGACTCTTGAAACAAGAAGCAATCCAATCACATACAATAACTATTCTTCTTCAACAAAACAGAGGGAAGACAATGTATAATAATCATACACTAAAAGCTAAGCAGATCAAATACGTCCTTTCACCCCCAATCTCACAACTTGCATAAAATTAGACCTTAATCCAGAAAAAATTCCTGAAAGTGCATTGTAAAGAATAAATAAAGGAGGGAATGACCAGTGTTGTCACCAAACAGAAAATTATTATTATTAGTTTAACCAAAACCAATGGACATTTTTGGCAAAATTACAATAATCACATCTACACCAAAATTTTTAAAGCACTTAAAATGAAGTATCATACACATAGCTCTGATTAATTTTCAACAATAATTCAACCATTGATACAATTGAAGATTTTGGGATTTTTGTTCATTTTTAATTATTAACTAAAGGACTGCAAATAAATCTTTCTGTGCAGCCAGTATCAATCAAGCCATTAACGGGGGCAGAATTGATTTTTACTTTTACAACAGTCTTTTGGAGACGGGTTTGAGACGCTGCAGCAGCTGAAGTGCAAAGAAGATAAGCTAAAGTAACTGTTGATGAATCAGCAGAGCTTGACGCTATTGAGTGAACAACAGGTTCTTATACTTAAGTGGCACATTTGGACATAATTAAAACTGTGAGAGCTTTATCATGTCTTAAGTCGTGAGCTTTTTCTGAGCTTACGACTTAAGACATGATAAAGCTCTTATACCTATGGCTCTCTCTGAGCCCATAAAGTTCAGAATTTTCAAGATTAATAGAGAAACATAATTAAAACTGCCTTACCAATATTATTGTATATAACCTTTTTCTGCTCATTTTGATCTATTGCGGTGATGTCAACTACAAAAAAACCCCACTGGTTTTTGTTTTTGTTGTATCCAACATTTCGTAGTGATTCATTTTCCTCCTTCAAATTAACGTTTTCAAGGGTAATGCAACAGTACAGATTTTAGCTTATTCCTGAATTACTTCTAATGATCGATTGAGAATATATGGCATCTAAAGTTAAAATGGCATTTTCAAGAAGCCTGGCGTAGACCCGAAGACTGAAGTCTATTGATGAATGTACTTTTAACCATTTCTTGTTGGTAGACAAATGCAGTTACATCTTTATAAGTTAAGTCTTTGTCTTGCAGTTACAGAGAATTTAAATATTTACTAAGACCATTGTCTTCCAAATATTCCATTTTTAATAGTGACATAAAATTAAGGCCTTTTCTTTTTAAAAAGCACCTTCAAGTTAGTTTGGAAACAAATTTGCAACGTCCATTCCGTAGATAAAGTAATTTTACTGAAGTAGCAAGCCCAGCATGAAGAGAATATTTATAAACAGAAACATAAAACTGAACACTAAAATCAGGATCTTGAAGACTTACATATGGTCAATTCTGCTCTATGGTTGCGAATGTTGGACACTTAAAGAGGTGACAGAACGTCGTTTGGAAGCAGCGGAGATATGGTTTATCAGAAGAATTTTAAGGGTCTCGTGGACAGCAAGAAAAACAAATGAAACGGTTATGCGCATGGCAAATTACAGCAGATTACTTATCAATACGATCTATGACAGGCAATTAAAGTTCTTTGGACATATAATGCGAGCTGATGGGATCGAAAGAAGCTTAATGCTAGGAAAAATTATAGGAAAAAAGAGCAGAGGAAGACTAAGAACAAAGTTCACTGATAATCTTACTAAGATCACAAGACGTACAACTTTGGATATCATCAGAATGACCGAAAGCAGAGAGAACTGGAGAGCCATGGTCATCGATGTCTGCGTGAACAGACCTGATACCTGAAGAGAGNTACTACTACTACTACTACTACTACTCCTATTACTACTACTCTACTACTACTACTACTACTACTACTACTACTACTACTTCTCTACTGCTGCTACTGCTCTACTACTACTGCTGCTCTGCTGCTACTACTACTCTACTACTACTACTACTACTACTACTACTACTACTACTACTACTATAACCACAACTCCTGCTACTACTCCTACTATTGATATGAAGAAGTCAAATTCCTTCCGAAGGGTCCTCGACCAGGGATTAAGGGATGACCTCCAACCATCGAGAACAACTCGAAATACACCAACAAAACAGCTCCGGATCCAAATACGGGTTAACCATAGGCAAAGCACTCTCACTCTACTGGGTACCACGATTATAAGCTTGTATGACATTAATAAAGATCCATTGGTATGTCTACCATTCGAGTGCTCATGAGTGTGGTATTATTTTCAAGTAACCACCATTCTCAGATCCATTCCGACCCGAAACCACGCAATTTTTGAAAGTTTAACTTCTGGGTTAAATACTTTGATAAAAAACAGTGGTAATAGTAGTAGTAGTAGTAGTAGTAGTAGTAGTAGTAGTAGTAGTAGTAGTAGTAGTAGTAGTAGTAGTAGTAGTAGTAGTAGTAGTAGTAGTAGTAGTAGTAGTAGTAGTAATATAGTACTTGATCGATTTACTAAGTCTCAACAGAATCAGAGGAGCTAACGTTGATAGCATCCCGACTGCCTCCCGAAATCCTCCTCCCCCAACCCCAAATCGGAGCTTGAAGAAGTCCGATTGGTTGTTGTTGGACGCGTACCATTCCGTTTGTCTTGAAGGACAATATGAATTTCTTAGTAAACATGCTGAGGTTCTATCACTCCTTGTTTTCATTAAATCAACAGAGTTGAGGTGGTTTTCATAATGCCAGGTAAAACGGTAACCGGCATATTCACATTATAATTCATTTTCACTGGTTGCAAGTACCGTAAATATTTCCCGACATTGGATTATCACAATTGACAACTGTTCTTTGAAGGAGTGTGTTTGTTCAAATCAGAGGAAGCTGGCGGTGAGTATGTAACTCTTTTACTAAATTAGTTTTCTTGACATTGCTGTACTGCCTCGTGTTATGTGTACTTTAAGGGTAAAAGTCTGTAGTTTGGCTTCCAGTAGAACCTGTTATATTCTGCCTGGCAAACTGTCCATTTCAAGACGTCAGAAGCCTACTGTTACAGCATTTTATTTCAGCGAGGAACCAAAAGTATAACATTTTGTATATTAGATTTCTCCCTCAGCATTAAGATGTTTTCCTTGTTAGTGAGGATGAAGAAAAACTGACATTAAAATTTTAATATCTAGATACAAGTTGGCTTTTCACTCTTGTTTTTTTCTTGTTGGGTGGGATATTTAGCTGGAAGTTTAGACTAGATTGAAAAATGGAAACAGTTTGCCTAATAATTTAACTTCCTTTCCACCCTTTACTTTAAGGCTAAATAACTTTGTCTGTGATGAAATTTGGCAGTGAGATGTTCCAGCACTGGTTCAGAAAATAGTATTGTGAAGATGTTATAGACTCCTTGTGTAGTGTCAGTTCAATTTAATCAACAATTTTTCAAAAAGTTTTGCTGCAGAGCTCAAAGACAGTAGGCTCACACCAGACGAGAGTTGGTATGGTTGCCTACTTGGATACGACATTTCATATCAGCTTGATCAGGTGACCAATTGTATCATTTTAGTAGGTGATAGTTTGAATCCATTCTTGCCACCCTACCTCCTTAGGCTGCTTAGTAATTAGAACTTTTTTAGCACTTGGTCATTGCAGTCCGTACTTGGGCTAGGTCATTGCCCTTCAATGGGAGTTTTGTTAGAGAAGCTAAGAACTTCATGATCAGATGCCTGCCATATTTGAATCGATGGTGTTTATTAATTTCCAGAGCTTTCTTGCTCATGGACGAAACAAAATTTGTCGATAACTAAGCAAGTGTACTGACCACATATTCCATGCCTTATAGTGGAAGTGGCAGTGAATAAACTGCACTTATTAATTTTTAAAATTTATTTATCTACTACTTATCTGAAGTTATAAAAGGCAATCAATACCGTGAAACATACCTGTCTTTTGCAAAAAGCTACCATATCATCGTGTTGCTGGAAAAGAAACACAGTGGATTGCAAGCTATCTTTTCCAGAAAAAAACAGGTGGTGGTATTTGAAGTTGTTACCCCAGTAAACAAGTCAATAGCAGATGGTATCCCACAAGAGCCCATTTGGGGACCTTTATTGTTCAGAATACTAATAAATAACCTACCAAACCAAATCAAACACGGTAATATTCTACTTCATGCAGATGATATGGTAATCTACTTCAGGGTTAAATCATTAGCAAGTATCAAGAGATCCATTAATTCAGATGCAGAGGAAATTCCGAATAGATGAAGGAGAACTGCCTTCTTTTAAATCCCAAGAAAGGAAAAACAGAGTTTGTTATCTACACATACAAAAACACAATCAATCTGATCCAGTCATTGAAATAGACAATCACATTATCTATCAACCAAGCTCATATGAGTATTTGGGCATGACACTGGACAGTCATCTCAACATGGTTGATGCCAATAAGATCTTGAAATGTATTCAACCTCATATCAATTTGCTTCAAAAGAGTCGTCATAAATAGCACCAACAGTAGCTGAGATGATTTTTACCTTGATGACCCATCCCCCATTCTTCTCCTGCGATCACACTTTCTCAAGCATAATCAAATGTGGATGTCAAAGTTTGAATCACTGCTGAATAAAGTTAAGTTAAAAATAAATTCCAGCAAGAGTAGAAATTTGCCAACTATTAACACTCAGAGGAAACAAAAAATTGTTCTTGATGTATTTGACTGTTTGAGAAGAGGAAATGGTGATACTGATAAATATGAGTTTATCTCTCACAGATACAAAATACGAGAGCAATTTCTGCTTAGGTTACCAAATATTTCTGGGGAAGCTGGTCACAAGTTGCCCCACTTTGCTGGTGCTTCCATTTTCAACTAGCTTCATCAAGAGGCCAGAAAGGAAGAAAGTTTTGTTGTCTTTAAAAATATTTTAAGTATTGTTTATTTTGACTAGCATTTTGGTCAACATGAACTAGGATATGGGCCTCTTATCTATACTTGATTTTGATATCCAATGTACTTTTTTGATTTGATTTTGTTCAATTTTCCTTTGATGCAGGTCTCTCATTGATAACAGTAGCTAAATATTTATACATAAAATATTTTATACAGATGTAGAATAATCTGTTTAAATATTAACAAATAATAACACTGGTCAATATGATTTTTCTGGTGAAGGGTTTTTAAACGAATTTTAACTAAATTTGGGCTGCGGATTACGAATATAAACTCAGTTTTTGTCTATCAAATCAGGATTTCAAGCCATGCAATTTTCCAATTTTTGATGAAAATTACTCATCAACCTATAGCTATATCGAAGGTTTCATAATAAAAACATGATTTTTTATACTACATTTTTTATGTTAATAGTCAAGGAATAACAAATATTACTAAGTTGATGTACAGCAGTCCAAATATAATGACAGAAAAAAATATAAAATATAAAAATACATATATATATATATATATATATATATTTATTTATGGAACACAGAACAGTATTAAATAGCAGTTATCTGAACTTTATATACAGTTTCTGGTGTGTCTCTCATCAAGCTCCATCAACAATCTGCCATCATGTGTGAGTCCCACCAGCCTTGATACTGTTCTTCCATTGTTTTAATGTCCTGGTGAAAATGCTCCCCTTGTTCCTCACTCACATCCCAAAGATTCTCCGGAAAATTGTCCAAATGGCTGTGTAAATAGTGAATCTTGATACTCATTTTACATCCAAGATCTTGCAGGCTCACTAGTTGTTCTTCCACAATCTCTTTATAGTTGTCTGCTTTCTTATTCCCCAGATAATTTTGCACCACATTACAAAGTGCATCCCAAGCTCTTCCTTCTGTCTCATTCATGGATGTGATAAAGTTTGCATCTCTCGTAAGTGTTCTAATTTGGGGTCCATCAAATATATGAGCCTTTTTTTTCTCTTCACTAAGCCCAGGAAAAGTTGAACATATATAGCTGAAACATTAAACACTGTGATCAAGAGCTTTGATGAATTGTTTCATCAATCCAAGTTTTATGTGCAAGGGAGGAAAGACAATGTTCTTCCTATTCACCAGAGGATCATTGATAATATTCTTATTGCCAAATGCCAAACTCTGTCACTGAGGCCATTCATTCTTCACCCAATGCTCTGCCATAGCTCTACTGTCCCAGTAACAAAAGAAACAGGGGATTTTGTGTACCCTCCTTGTTGACCTAAAAGAAAATTAACCAATTTCAAATCCACACAAATTACCCACCAATGATCATGATATTGCAAGCTCTGTAGAACAATCTTGATTTTGTTATATTCTTCCTTGAGTTTTTCAGAATGATCTATTGGCACTGAGCCATACTTATTTCCATTGTGTAACAGAATACATTTCAAACTTCTTTTGGAACTGTCAATAAAAAGCCTCCAATCCCTTGAATCACGAGCTGGAAGTCCTATAAAGAGAAGTAACCCTTCTACATAAGTACAATAGACAGGCTTCCCTGTTGTGATAAAATGAAACACTTGTGCCAGGTTTCAACATTTGATTCTCTTGCAGTCTTGAAGCCAACGTTTCAGCAGACTCTTTTGGTAGATAAAGATCTCTAACCAAATCATTCAAAGCCTGCCGAGTAAACAGAATTGGTTTGTCACTATCTTCATCACAAACCTGAAAAATATCTGTAGTGTCTTCTTCACCACTAGAAGAAGGTGAGCAGAGATCTCTGTCATTAATTTTTGGATGCTCAGCAAATATGGGTACAGGTATTTCTTCACTATGGGCAACTGGTCGAATAGCTGAAGGGATACTTGGGTACTGCAAATATTGCTTGTTTTTCTTATTGAAACCTTTTACATTGACAAGGCAGAAATAGCAGTCATCTAAATGATTGCTTGGTTCTCTCCAAACCATAGGCACTCCAAACTTGTGTTTTGCATTTTCTGTGAGATGTAGAGGCCATTGTTAGGTCAGTAACACATCCTGCAGACAAGAAAAAATTTGTTAGCTACCTGAGTTGTTCCTTGAATTTCTACCCAACCTCCCACACTTTAGACATTGTTTCACAAAAAACCCAGCAGAATAATAACAATAAATAACTAAATTTAGTGATAAAATCAATAAAAAAACACTACCTGCAAATGAGTGTTGTGTAAGATGAAATCTGTTTGTTTACTTTCGTATCATAAATATGTTCTAAGAAAACAAAAATTGTCTTCAGTTTATTGGGAGACTAAATAAAAAGTAAATTTACCAATATGAATCATATAATCTGGCCTTTTTTGCTACACTATTTAATAGGAAATTATTTTCCTAAAAATTTATAAAAAAATATAAATATATATATAGTGCAAAAATTTGATTTGGTGGAGAAAATCTAAGATCAGATTTGAATTCAGCACCCTTAAATTATTCTAAAACTGTTCTAAAATTCCAATGCTAAGAAAAAAAAAATTCTGTTTAATAATAAGCTGTTAGCTATTAACTTGCTTTAGTTAGCTTGACATCATGTCTTTATTACAAGTTAGGTAAGGTAAAGTCAAAACTGTCATGTGGACATTTATTATATAGAACTGATAAAGTTGCAAGCTGTCATGCATATTAGATCCTTTTGTTGGTTTTAGTTGTAACATTTTTGCATGGTTGGTTTTAAAGATATTTGCTTGTCATTAATTTGCTCTTGGACATTATTTAGCTTAGGTAGATACTTAATAACAAAACTAATTACAGCCAACTGAATTTCTTGCACATGAAACATACCAGGTGATGATTCATTTGTATGATACAGCAAGGAAGAGAAAAGGTCACCTCCATTTTTTCAACAATGTGAAAGTCATTGAGTTGAATTTGATAGAGACTATGAACTGATAGCACTGTCACCCATTTAGATGTTAACAAAATTTCTTTCCCATTTCAAATTACAGGACAAACATTGATAACAGTATTTATGTAAATATGTAAATAACTGAAGCTTTTATCCTGTATAAATATTCGTAAATAAATAAATAAATAAATAAAGAGGTGAAATAATATAATAACATTTTCATTATTTTCCTTAAGATGTTATTGTTAATACTCTAAAAGAGGCCCCAGCAACTGGGTAGAGATGGGCCTCCCAATAACCTTTTTAAACTGTTCCTTGTGACCCCTAAAGTTTCAGCTATTGTGTTCTTTCACAATTGAAATTAAATCAGTTATTTGTGTGATCTAGTAGGGAAAGATTCAGGAGTACACCATGATGAGGAATGTTTTTTCAATAGAAGTTACCTTTTTATTTTTTTATCAGGCATAGCCATCATTTTTCAAGAAATTGTTCATTTTCCATTGCTAAAATGAAGGTTAGCTGCAGTTATGGCTAAGGTAAAAAAAACCTCAGTTTAATGGAGAGCTGAAAAGGTAGGAAAATTTGCTCTCAGGCCTCTGATATTAGTAAAGCTGATATCAGCTCCTTGTAATGATGATTTTGCTTAACTTGATCGTGTGATAAATTTGGTGATGTCCAGGCCATCCGTCAGCCCTACTTTTTACAGTAACTTAAATAACAGAGTATTTGGTACCATTAATGTATATAACTTTAACAAGCATTTTAATGATTGGAGAAGTAGAAGCCTGATTTACACTTCTGAAAAGGAGAGAGAGCATCAGCGATTAAAGGCTATGATCTCATTTGCATCAAACAAAAGAGAAGGTATGGTAAAGGTTGAAAATACCAAGCTTTAAAATTAATGTAGTGTTGTTTTTTTACTAGGCTGTGGGCCATTTTGAAGCAGACTCTGAGAAGATTGCAGTCCAAAAATAAAGAGACCCTCCTCTCCATTAGATTGATTTAGTCATGTGTTGATGTCAAACTATGATTTCAAGGTCATAGGGTGAAGTAACAGCTACACACCACCCAGAAATTTTTTTATTTAAAAACCAAAGAATTTTATGAGTTGGTTTTTATCCAATTAATACCTTAATTTTTTGTGATTGTAATTAAAGGATCCTTTAATATGGGTTACACCTTCAAATGTGTACAATGACACAAAAAATTGTCAGCTTTTGTTTATTATAACTTACACTTTATTTCAACCTTACTCTGAATATTTCTTTTTTTCTGTAGAACAATGTGAAATTGAAGCAGAGAAGAAAAATGAAAGGAAATGCCAAAACTGGACACAGGACTAGAGGAAAGAAAAAAAGGAAGGAAGAGATTGGACACAATGCCTTTCAAGGTTGTTTTATGCACTTTAAACTGTGAATAGTTCATGAATAATTTATGGAGGTATTAGTATTTGTTTGAGCCTAAAGATGACAATTTCCCTGTTGGCACACAGTAAAATTTGGATATATCAAGTAGCCATAAGCTTTTATCATTTTTATCACCAGATCTTTTTTTCATCACCTTAAAGTTCAGGCTAGTGAGAAACTTTTTCAAACATGTAAAAATCTGATTTAACATTATTTCCATTGCTTCTATAAATTTTTTGCTTGTTATGGAAGGAACCACAAGCTCATATACAATGCAAGGTAAGGATTAACAGTCATGGTTGAAGAGTTAAAATAACAAATATTGGCTAAAAGTACCAAAATCACCTGATATGAACAAAGAATAGATCAGTATAGGATCAACAGATTGTACTTCATTGATAAAAAAGGTCAATAGTGAACTGAATGCAAAAAAAAGAAGAAGGAGGTTAAACTCCTGATGTAGAGGAAGGTAAGAAGTTCTGAATCAGTATATGGAGTCTCCAAAGGAATCACAACAAACAGGCTGAGTGGCTTAATAATATGAAAGAGGAGATCAATATCAGACATAAACAAGAGAAGATGATGATCTGTAAAGATAAAGTGAAAAATCAATGTAAAGCAATGCCAAACTGGAAGGCACCAGGAAAGGATGGAGTGCAGGGCTACTGGATAAAAAATATCAATATCCTGCATGAAATAATAGCCAAAGAACTGTCTGGTATTTTGGAAGAAGTAACTGAAATACCTACTTGGATGACATACAGAAGGACTGTGTGCCAAAAAGATTTTGCAAAGGAAAAAGCTGTTGACAACTTTAGGCCTATTATGTGCCTTCCCTTAATGTGGAAGTTGTTGATGAGAATGCTAGCTGAAGATATTTGCATGTACTTAGATAACAAAAGTATTTTTCCTGAAGAAGGGAAATGGTGTAAAAAGGGCAGTCATGGCACCAGAGGTTTTTATTTATTGACAAAACTGTCTTAAAAGATTGCAAAAGGAGCCATACAAATCTAGCTATGGCATGGATCAATTACAGAAAAGGGTATGACTTTATTCCCCATAGCCACATAAACGAATGCGTGGAAATGTTTGGGATAGCTAAAAATGTCCAACAGTTTCTGGAAAGAACCATGAAACAATGGAGGGTCTTACTCACTTCTAATTGAGAGGAACTATGTGATGTAGATGTAAATAGAGGAATCTTTCAAAGAGATAGTCTTACCCCCTCATTATTTTTTTAAAGCAGGATATCTCTTTCTCTTCTGCTTAGAAAGGTTATGCATTTTATAAATGGGGAGAAAAAGAATTGAAGTTGAATCTTCTTTTTTTTGATGACCTAGAACTCTATGGGGAAAGTGAAGATCATATCGATTCTCTTGTAAACACGGCTTTTATTTTTAGCCAAGATACTGGAATGGAGTTTGGTTTGAAGAGATGCAGAGTTGTGAATCAAACAAGGAAAACTTTTCAATTTGATGGAATTCTGCTTCCAAATAAGGAGGTGATGAAAGAAGTAGATGATAATAGCCATACATATCTAGAATTGGATAAGACCAAGGAAAGTGTAATGAAAAAGAAAATTACCTAGGAATATATGAGAAGACATAGGTTGATCCTTAAATCAAAACTAAATGGGAAGAATAAAAATTCTTCCCCCCCCCCCAAAAAAAATAAATTAATTAATGCAATCAAATCTGGGCAGTTGCTTTAGTGAGATAGGGAGCAGGTGGTATTGATTGGAAAAGTAATGAGTTGAAGAACTTAGAATTACAAGGAAAACCATAACATGGACAGGTTGTATCCGAAGAGAACAGGAGGAGGTCAAGGATTGATGGGTGTGAAAGTGTCTGTTAAAGGGGAATAAAATTGCCTTGGTCCATATGTAGAGAACTCCACTGAAAAACTGGTAGAAGGTGTGAGAAGACCTGGGACAATCAAGATGGAAGACACTAAATCAAAGAGTGAATTTAAAAGAGAACAGACAGAGCAGTTAGAAGCTAAATAGACTGAAAAAGTGATGAATGGTCAGTTTCTTTGGCAATTGCTGGACATATTGACCAAAAGAATACCTGGGAATGGCTAGTAGATGGAGATTTGAAAGTTCAAACTGAAGCACTATTGTGTACTGCACAAGCAATAAGCAATAAGGACAAACTATGTCAAACACCTGTCAAAAAGAGTTCTGATACTCCTTTGTGCAGGATTTGTGGTGAAAAGGGAGAAACAGTTGAACGTATAATTAGTGAATGCACCACGCTAGCCAAGCAATATAATATAAAAGAGGTCATGACAATGTGGTAAAATTGATACATTAGAAACTTTGTGAAAAATATTGTTTAGAGAGACAAGAAAAGTAGTATGATCATTGTCCAGAAAGATCTGTTGAGAACAATGCATGGAAGTTTCTTTGGGATATGAATATCCAAGGATGTACTTTGCTTTAAATTTTCGCAATGTCTGACTTAAAGGTATCATTCATATGACAGAAAGTAGGAGGGACAAGCTGGCCCCTTGGAAAATTCCTCCTTTAATGTTTACATTAACGAGAAACTCACTGGTATAAGTTAAATTAACATTCCAGTTCTTCAACGATTTCTCTAGAAACCCAGTAATGCTATTCGCAGCCTTTACCTGTTTTAATGTTTCCAATATGCATGAGTGTGGAATCATATCGTAAGGCTTCTTGCAGTCTATCCAGGCCATTCCTAAATTGGTATGTCTCTTTTTACAATCACATATTATCATTTTATTAATAAGCATGCGGTTTTTGGTCCCCTGCTTTTGCGTCTGCAATCCTTTTGCCGTGTTAGTAATTTATTATTCATCTCCAGCAATCGTACAAAGAATTTGAGACTATATCTGTGAGGAGTTTCCACATTAGTGGTAAACACGTAATTAGCCGATAGTTGCTTATGTCTATGCCTTTCGCACAATCTTTCTGGCACAAGACAGTTTTTCCAATGGTCATCCACTTCAGGATTTCTTTTCCGTTAATTATCAGATCATTCATTTGCTCTGCTAATCTCTAATAAGTAATGTAAAGTAATGTAAAGTTCTTAAGCCAATAATCTTGGACCCCATCTGGGACAGGGATTTTCCAGTTAGGCATCTTTTTGCATTGTTTAGTAATCATTTCAACTGATTTGTACGTCATTTTGTTTTACTTCATTTCTCCCTTCTTTTATTTCTTTAAGCCATTCTGCGTTTCCATTGTGAGTATGTTCTTTTTCCCAAATTCCACTCCAAAATGTCTTACTTTCACCAGAGTCCGGTTTTTCATTACTAAATTTTTTGCCATTAAGCTCTGAATACACCTCCTTTGGTCATTTTGAAAGGTTTAATTAAAATGTAACACTCCATAACAGCAATGTTTAACTCTTAATTCCATCCCATTCTTGCAGTAGTAGAATGTCGACCGGGCCCCCACTGCTGTGCTGGAGGACGCCTGCCGGGCGAGGGACCTTCACATGAAGCTCCAGCCCCATTCCACGACGACGAACTGATTGGTGCATCGATTAAAGCGACTGGGCTAATGACTCCGTTCTTGTCAGGTTTATTGTTCTGAGTTTTCCTTCTTACAGGACGATTGCCAGCTAAAGCTTACGACCTCGTCCAGGCCGGGAAAAGGAAAGCGACAGACTTAACTCCGCCGAACGTGAACCCGGTATTTCAAGGTCTCGAAGTGGGCTAACAGGTGCTATACCTTGGCCAAGGGTGACCTGGAGGTAGTTATGGCAGAGGGTAGCCTCGTTCACCCACGTCGAAACTCCATAACCAGATGCAGTTTATCGTCATACCCAGGACGAATTATTATTATTATTATTATTATTATTATTATTGTATTATTAATGTATATATATTTTAACTGTTTTAGTCGATGGTGTCAATGAGCCAACGTGATCATAATGGTTGATAAATATGCCAAATTCGGTATCAAAAAAGCAAACAAACAAGATCACTTCAGTGAACCTTCTGATCCTTTCTTTTTAACTGCTTTCTTGTCAATTAAGGCGTTACCTCGACCTAGATCTCTGTTCAAATCTTTAACTTGCCCCTCAAGTCTACGTTTCCACCATGATTTTTTTCCTGTCTCTTTATTTTTGTTTTTCATTCCAAGCATTTCTGTCACCATTACGGCCCCACAATATATCAGATCATAAGTCTCAGTAATGTTGTTTACTTTAATCATGCCCATTACATTGCCCACCTCTTTCACTGCTGCATACAGCCTTCCTTTTTCAACGCCTCTCAGTGATGGTAATCTTTTTCTTTCCTTCTTACCTATCTCATTTAATTCTTCAATCAAATTCTTCTCTTCATCATTTACTTCCTCATAAAATGAGAAATAGCCAATCCTATCAGCAATCCTGTTATCAACATTTGACACCAGATCAACAATGTCCGCAATTCTACTCCCATTTTTGATTTCCTGTTCCATCTGTCTATACGATGCATCCTCGATCGATCGTTTTACCTCTTCAAGTTCGAGATTTGATAACCACTGTTCCTTTGTGATTTGATTCTTCTGATCTACTAATCTTTGTTCATTAACCGGGAACCTATCTCTACTAATCCTCACACTGTGCATTCTTTTCCTGTAGCCATTAAAGCTTGGCTCACTGCTATAATAACTCTCCATAACAATCCTCTTTTCATCCTGTGACCACTTTCTCCTGATCCTCCTAGCAGTACTTTGATGACGACCGGGGTCATGCTGATGGTACATGAAACACCTGCCGGACGAGAGGCTTTCCCCAGTGGTGCCAGTCTCATTCACGCTGTTGTTTGCTATACTTTGAAAATCCACATTGCACTCTTTCGAGGTTAGTGTGTTTTAGGTTACACTACCACCGGTATTTTTTGTTGTTACATCATCACTAGGGGGTTGCCGGCCAGGGATGAAGAGACCCCCTACCCATGAAACAGACTAACTCCTGCCGGATGCCAACCCGGTACTTCAAGGTCTTGGAGTAGGCTTACAGGTGCTGCACCTTGCCCACGGTTGACCTGAAGGTAGTTGTGGCAAAGGATAACCTCATTCTCCCACGTCGAAACTCCACAACCGGATGCAGTTTAATGTCAAATTATTATTATTATTATTATTATTATTATTATTATTATTATCATCATCAGCAGCACCAGCATGGTTCTTTGAGTAAGTACAGACTAGAGTTTAGTTGTTAGGACCCATACAGAATTTTTAAGCAAACGGAAGGTTAGACGTTTTCTACCACCTGCTAATATGTGTCGCTTCAATTAAAGGCGCTGTCTGCAGGTGAGTAGTTTCCTTGTAGCGACTTTCCAATTTGCAGGCAATGTCATTTGTGTTACTAAGCAGGTCTTACTGGTACAGTCTTAAACAATAATGTCAGCTCGGTTGGCTTTAATTGAATGGTCTTTGGTAAGCCCATAATTCCAAACAATAAACACATGGTACTTTTTTAATAGGTAGTGCAGGCTTAAGTTCACGTCAGTTGTTTCAAATGGTAAGCTTTTTATACTGAGTCAGTTTTCAGTAAATGGATTCTTGAACCTGGTCATGTTGGTCTTTATACTCTCAAAGGTAAGCGCTGGGCAACCAGAAACAAAGCTATAAATAATCGCCATGTGCTTGCCACAAAAGCGGTAGTTTGGTTTTGTTCTATTTTTCAGGACATTGAGCTGATAATTCTTGGTCAGAAGACGTTAAGCTTGAGGAAGCATCGAAAAACCCTCTGTTTTAGCTTTTAAGCCAAATACTTGCAACCAATGGTAGGCTTTCAGCTGGCCAACATCACGACATTTAACTAATGCTGTATATTGACCATTTAGGAGTTTATTCTCCCAAGCAGTCTCCATCACTGTAAACACTTAAGAGTTTTAGTAACTTTCTTTTGTATTTTGCTCTTCCCTTGCATGGCAGGGTACCTTTTAGTTGGACTCGAGATTTAGTTTTTGCTGGAGTTTCTGTCATAGTTTTTATGTCGAATACGTTTTTATGTCGAACTTTTAATGGTGTCTGACTAATCGTCCAATCATCAGAATAGATTGGGTACTCCTGCACACCTATTATTATTATTATTATTATTATTATTATGTTTTGATTTCTTTTCTTTATATTGTGCAGAGTTTTAGAACTACTAATCACCGGGCTATTACTCATAGCCTAAGGTATTTGGTCGTTCGTGTATGCTTTTTTTTTTTAATTTTTATTTTATAACACACATTCCTTTCTACTAAGTTCTAAAGGGAGAGTGTTTTTCTAAGGATATGCGCCGTACTATTTATAACTATCTTCTGAATTTCTGGCAGCTGTATGTTTACCGGTATCTGTTTGATATACTTATCTGCCCCTTTCTTCACCATACCTAGAGCGCCTATAATAACTGGGATTGTCTTCGGTCTCATGTTCCACATTCGGCCAACTTCGATCTCTAAGTCTTTGTATTTAGTGAGCTTTTCAAACTCTTTGCCGAAATGTTACTATCGGACAGGACACTCACATCAATCAGCCGGCATTGTTTACTCAACTTATCCTTTACGACAATATCTGGTTTGTTGGCTTGAATTGTTCGGTCTGTCCTTATTGAGAAATCCCAAAGAATGGTCACCTTTGACGAATCGATTACTGGGAGTGGTTTGTGTTCGTACCATGTGTCAACAATTTCTATTTCATAGAATTTACAAACTTTCCAATGAATATATTGACCAACGCGGTTATGTCTATTTGTGTACTCGTTAGGGGCCAAAATATGGCAACCAGATATAAGGTGATCAATTGTCTCAGTACTTTTCCCACATATTCTACACTTCGGGTCTGCCCCATTCCTTAACACATTTGCCTCGTAGTTTCTTGTACGCAGACTTTGGTCTTGTGCTGCCATGATAAACCCCTCTGTTTCCGCTTTGAGACCAGCACTACTTAGCCACCTATGGGTATCAGATAAATTTACATCAGGTTTTAGGCTACGTTGAGCATACTTTCCATGGAGCGGTTTATTTTTCCAAGCCTCGTTGATTGCTTTCTTTCCGTTCGTTTTAGCTAAAGCTTTCAACTTTTGTGCGTTTTCTGTTACTTTTTCTCCCTCTTTTTTCCCCCCACCTTCAATTGACAAGTCTATTTCCAATTCTCTCGCAAACTTTCTTCCTTCCTTAGTAATAGAGTGCATGTTTTTCCTTTCTTGATGCCTATATACTAGGTTAAGCATCCAGTCTTCTGTAAGGCTTAGGTATCTAAGGAGTCCAATAGTCGATGTTTTATAGGCAAGTTCTAGTTGAGTGAGGCCTCTACCTCCTTCCTTTCTTGGCACGTACAGGCGGTCTATGTCAGCTTTTGGGTGATGCATGTTATATGTTGTTAGCATTTTTCTCAACTTAGTATCAAGTTTTTTAATCTCACTGATATTCCAATTAATGATGTTATAACTATAGGTAATGACTGGAACAGCTAAAGTATTAATAGCTGTTATCCTATTTTTAGAGTTCAATTATTATTATTATTATTATTATTATTATTATTATTATTATTATTTCTTTTGATAAAACTACTACAAGAAAATAGCCCTAAAATATGACTACCAAAATTTGCTAGTTACAATTGAAAACAAGTTTCGCACTTTGAACAGCAACTATTGCACAAAACATCAACTACAAAATAAAATCATTCATCAGTGTCTTGAATGAGAACAGATAGTACTTTTCTGACTGTGGTCTCACTGTCCATAAGGATCGTTTTCTGCATTTTGCAGATAGTCTTTTGTAGCGTATCACTACTCTCGAAAATCATTCCCATGTCTTTCGTGATTTGACGCATCCCGCCAACGAGAGCACCAATTATCAAGGGCACAACCATAACATTGTATCCTGGACGTCTCTCTCTTGTTTCGAAGGCCAGTTGTCTGTACTTTGTCAGTTTTTCCAATCGTTTTGTTGCGATATTTTGTTGTTGTGGACAAGCCATATCGCAAATCCAGATATTCTTCTTTTCTTTGTCTTCTAAAATCAGGTCGGGTCTCCTTGCCGTTGTGGTTTTTCGCAAATTAAATCCCAAACAAGTTTTCCTCGCTCATTCTCCAACACCGTTCCTCGTTCCCATCGCTCTTTGTACCATACCACGTTATTGCGTATCAGTTCATACTCCTTGGCCCAGTTGACTGCCACAATCATTAACGCTCTGTTGTGTCGTGCTAGGTATTCACTTTGTGCTAGGGCTTTACACCCAGCAACAATATGTTCAACGGTTTTATCCCTCGCGTGACAAACTCTACATTGTTTATCTTGGACCAATCCTCTCGATACCTTCCATGATTTTGGCTTCACAATCTGTTCCAGCATTGTCATGATTGGTGACGTCGTTTGACCATGTAATTTTTGGTTTAACCATAAATGACACTCTTCTTGCTCTCGACACACTTGGCTTTGCTGTTCCTTCGTCTTGTAGGCTTCGATCCTCTTGGGATTTCTGAAAACAGTTCTTCACTTTCCGCCACGTCGCTTTGTATTCTATTGCATCATCAATCACCTCTTCGTCCAATCGCATCGATTCATCTTCAAAACGCAGCCTTACTCCAACCTCATCCGTTGTTGATATTGATTCAGACACAATAGTATTTTCTTCTTTATTCTACTCTCCTCTCCCTGCTGCTCTGATCCATATGTTGGTCGACTTTGCCATATGCCACTCGCAATCTCACTTCATTGTATGCATCTCTCATTGATTTCAATCCTCTTCCTCCTCTTTTCAAATATAATCGTTCATCGCTTGTCTGTCTTTCCAACATGTACTTTCCGCAGCTTCTTGTTGATAATTTGGTCTAACTCCTTCAATTCAGCTACCCTAAATTTTTACACACATTCATCACATAAGTTGCAACTGGTATGACTTTCATATTGATAGCCTTGATAAGATTAGCATCATTCAATTCGGTTTTTGTCAGGATCTTCAGTCTCTTAGTTAATTCGTCCTTTACTCTCATATACACATCCTTCGTCTTGACACCATCCGCTTGCTTGCTTCCCAAAAATTTGTAGATATAATTTTCATCTGGGTTTATCGTCTTTATTCACTCCTCCAACATCTGCAATCCATCTCCTCTAACCTCCATGGCAAGCTCCTGTATCGTGACTAGCTTGGACAATAATCTCGTTCACAATCTTCAATGCATTATGGCTTTCTTTACCATTTACCAGGTTCACCGGAATTTCCGTGATACAGAATCCAACTGGAGAATACCTGTCTCCTTGAAGAAATCCACATAATATTCGTATCCACTTACTCGTCACCTTTTCACTACCATTCCAAATTTCCAATCTCGTTTTCCATTTAGTCATTAAATCCACAATCAGTCATGACATTTTCTCTTCTGAAACATGATGTTGTCCTTCTTTCTTTTTCCCTTTTCATTATATTTGTCAAGTTTCATTTTCTTGTATCGTAGTTTGTCAAGCCATTGTTCTTTTGCTACTCTAAGATTTCTTGAAGTCAATTCTTTTCCATTCATGTTTGATGATTTCTTTCTCCTATTTGTTGCTTTTCTTTGTTACTTTCGTCGATGTAACTCACTTCCCGCTCTTGCTATATCTTGTCTCAACCCTTTCATCTCAGCTTTCAGCTTGCGTTCTCTTCTATTTCTACCCGCTGCTTTTCTGGCTCTTCTCTTGTTCGCTTCTTTCGGCTTCACTCCCATCGTATACGCAACAGCTTTTCCCATGGCATATACCATATTGGTAATCTCGGGTATGGTATTTGCTCTTTCCTGGGCCTCAGCATCAAGCTTTCCTTTGGCAGTTTTACTCTCGGCTCCATATGGAGTACAGTATAATGATTCAGCTGCTCCAATTCTGCATTGAAAAATCGTTCAAGTTCTTTTTCCTTCTCCGTCAATTCCACTTCTATCTGTACCTCTACCTGTACGTCTAGCTCATCCTTATCAGCCTCTGTCATATTCAGCTCTATTTCATCGTTTCTTACAATCAGTTTATCAACATTGCTTTACTCTGCTCTTTCACTCCTCGTCACAATTTCGGCTCTTTGGATCTCCTCTCATTGTTTCACCAGTATTAGGTTTCTCAACTCTGGGTCTTCCTTAAATCGAGCGGCATTATCTCGTAATTTCTGCCAACTTGCCGATTGGTATTCAGGGTATTTGATATCCCATCTATCTTTTACACGTTTCATAAATCCTCTGCCATTTGGACGTTCGTCTTCATCTAGTATCACCAACACAATTTTCATCTCTGTTGTCCATTCTAAACTTGTGTTGGTGTCATGGGTTTGGGGTTGTACTTCCACTTCGGCTTGATTGTCAACTGGGCTTCCCCATCCGTTCGCCTTGAATCTCTGCATTATCGATCAGATTTTGAGCTGTTCTTGCATCTTGTGGGTATTCGGCACCCCACCATTGTTTGACTCTTCTCATGAATCCTTTTCCTCTTCTTCGTTCTACAGTGTCGATCTGAACTTTTCTGTGCTTCTGATCTTCGGTCCATTCGCTTCTGTTCAGGATGCGAACCATGTTTTCGTTGTCATGATTTGCTCTGTTTTCAGCACCATCTGACACCACTGTATCATCAGTAATCGCAATCACACTCTATCTAACCACGATAACATCTCCAAAAACGTTTGGGGCTACGTAAAGCGTGTGCTGCAAAAGAGCTCTGCAATACTTCCATCCTTCTCTAAAGTCGGTTGCACCTAATACTTTTCAAAAATTCTTACATCGACAATTCCCATCAAACACTTTACAATTCCCAACAAGCACTTTACAATTCCCAACAAGCACTTTACAATTCCCAACAAGCACTTTACAATTCCATCATGGATACCGCCTTTTAAGGAACCTGAGCACCCTTTCAACACTAATCCTCCATCATATCAAAATATCACATCAGTTATTCGTCGTATGAAGTCATCTGCCTCACCATGCCCACTAGATAAAATATCTATAATTTGCTTTAAACGATGCCCCTATCTATGGTCTTTCCTCACAGAAATAATTAAAATCATATGGATTTCTGGCAACGTTCCTCCTGAATGGAAAAAGCCCTGTATGATTTTAATATATAAGAGGGGTTACACCAACGACCCTTCTAATTTTCGACCAATTACTCTTGAAGTGGTTGGATTAAAAGTTTTTACATCCTGTTTGCGTGACACAATATTTGAATACCTAAAGGATAATAACTTCGTTGAACACCAGATTCAAAAAAGCTTCACTTCTAAGATCTCGGGTACTTTAGAACATACTGCAATGACACATGTAATAAACAAGGCTCGCACTAATCAACGCTCCCTAGTAACTACTCTTTGAGAGTTAAAAAATGCTTTTGGTGAAGTTCACCATAACCTAATAACATCTGTTCTAGATCACCATCACATTCCTAGCAAAATTAAGTCTTTAATCAACAGGCCTTACACTGAATTTACAACATTTATCACTGATCATTTTACAACTGAAGCCATAACAGTTCGTCGTGGGCTTTTAGTGAAGGAGTGAAGGAGTGAAGAAGTGAAGGAGATTGTGTTAGTCCACTACTCTTTAATATGTGTTTTAATACATTCATTCAATATGTTAAGACTGAAAAATACAACCAACTTGGTTTTTCACCTCACGATCAGAACGAGGGCATGTTCAATCCTGTACACTGGTTTCAGTTCGCAGATGACGCTGCGGTCATTACAAGTGGGGAAAGAGAGAACCGGCCTTTTTTAAACTGTTTTACTCGATGATGTCAGTGGGCCAACATGATCATCAGAGTTCATAAATGTGCCACATTCGGTATCAAAAAATTCACAACGAGATCTCTTCAATTTCAACCCATGCATTTTATTAATAATGAAACTGTACCTCCTGTTGGGAGATGCTTTTAATTATCTCGGACGTTACTATGACTTTGAAATGACCAATCGATCTCACAAATTCAAGCTTCTGACTGTTTTACTAGATCTTCTTAAACAAATTTATTCTTTACGTATCCATCCATAACACAAACTGTGCCTCTATAGTGAATTTTCCCTGCCAAAGGTTTCCTGGTACCTTACTGTTTTAAATGTTACTAAAACTTGGGTAGCAGAAAATCTCCACAACCTGCTCTCTAAATACATACGCCAGTGGCTTGACCTCCCTATAAGTACCACTCTTAGCGCTATTATTATTTTCGAAAACCAATTTGGACTCAACTTGCAGCTATCTACCACAAAACTTCTGCAGTGCCAAACTGTCACCCGTAATGCTCTTAAGTCCTCACCAAATCATAATATCCGCACATTGTGGAAAAACACAAGCAGTAGTACCAATATACAACATGATATTTATAAAAACACAAATGAAGTTTCGAAAGCTGTCCAGACAGAACACATGGAGCGTTCACAAAGTCATCTTACTACTCAAGGTACCATTCTCTCATTTCTGTTTGACAACGCCACATTAAAATATAACAAGTTTTGGTCTGAAGTTCAAAGTAAGCTTCCCAAAAATATCTTCAGCTTTACCATTCGTTATTTGAACAACACCCTTGCAACTCGTAAAAATCTATCTAAATGGAACCTCAGTTTATCTTCTTCTTGCTCTTCCTGCTTTGAACCAGAAACCCTTCTTCATGTTGTCGCCGGCTGCAAAACGTACCTTCAGGAAGGTCGTTATACTTGGCGACACAACTCAGCATTATAGTTTTTAGCAGGTCCTCTCAAATCTCTTGAAGGCTGTACAATATATGCTGATGTTTGTGGATACTTATCGCCTTTCAACCTGATTTGCTATCAGTTACTCCACAAAAACAGTTACACATACTTGAATTGACGGTGGAGTATGAAACAAACCTGGATAAAAATGCTTCTCGCAAATATGAAAAATATAAAAAATATCGTTCTTTGGTTCGTGATTTGCATTCCAGCTTTTCGAAAGTTAGGTTCGAAAAGCTGGGTGTTGGCGTCAATCTTTCCATTAGCTCTTTAGGTATATTCGGTCAATCTTGTATTACTTTCAATAAAATGTGCAACGCTTTAAATATCTACAACAAACACGAACGCTTTCTTTCCACCAAACTTTCCAATATAGTCATTTGCACCACATACTGCATATTCTGTCGTAGAAATTAACCATGGACAAACCCTGAACTATTTTCGTTTTATTATTTTTTTAGTAATATATTTAAATTTGTTAAATAGGGAAGCCAATGCAAACTACCTTAATTAGTGGGGTTTATAATTGTATGTGTTCGGATGAAAAAAATAAAAAGTTTCCATTATTATTATTATTGTTGTTATTATAAATGAACGTCGTCAGTGTCATCGCCGTCATCATCACCATCATCATCACCATCATCATGTTAGATTTAATCTGAAAAGATTTTTTTTTTT
>RDPX01000097.1:1214247-1230518 GCA_003991215.1 Morbakka virulenta | reverse complement strand
CCACAACAATGAATCTTTTAAACTTTTTTTTCTCACCATAGAGAATGAAACTTTGGACCTTATGACTCTTCTTGACAAGCATGGATGTAATCTAAAGGTACGTTTGCACTTATTACTACTCAGTATTTATTCGTCCTGACTTTCCTTGACCTACAACCAAAATGGTACTGCATGTGAAACATCTTAAAGGGCAGAAAGATAAGTCTGTTTTAAGCAGTACTTTAAAGCTGGAAATATTAAAAACAATTTCTTGGGCACAGTTTTTCAGAAAACACAGGAACCATCTCAGCACCGAAAGCCTTTAAAGATAAAAAAAATCCTTACTGTGCACCAGCTATGCAGTATCTAACTGTACACAAAGTGAAGTGGGTTACCAGTAAGGCATATGTATTTGAGCTATAGACCTCCTGCCCGTCCATTGAACCTTACCAGAAATATTGTCTTCTTACTATCATTCATCAAAATTGCAGTTATTCACCACTCCTATCTGAATTCTACATAATAACACTTACGAAGTCTCTGCAAGGAAACGGATTCATTTGGGCAGTTCAACGTAAGGTATCTTAGTCAATACCAAATGCTGGGCACGCCCGCAGAACCGGCAGAATAAATTATTTCTATAACAAACATCTGATTAATAAGACGATTTTGAATCATGATGGTAAATGGGACGTAACCAAAAACTGATTTTGGGGGACGAAAAGCCACCATACCAACAGTGTCTGGCAGTGATACTATTTGAACAAGTTCTTTCACAAAGCAAATATTTGGCTTGTTTCCCCGATCATATAAACCACGTTTTCTTTAGTGGGAGTGACTTTGTAAGCAATGTGCTACCTTTAAATGCTCGCAAACTTGCCAGTTTTTCTGTTTAAGTAACGAAGCAAAGAAATTTTGAACTTAACCATTTACGTTTTATATATGTTGTACCTTGATACTCTTTGTATACTTCACACCTCTTTGTTTTCTTGTATTGAATTTTCTTTATCTTAACACGACACATTTTGTTAAGAGAACTTGTAACGTTGTATATGTCAAGTATTTTGGTGTTAAAAGTATAACTTAACACTGCTAGACATCAGTCAGCCATTGCAAGGGTTTTAAAACCGAAGTTGATGCACTTCTATGTTGTTTCACATTAATCGCAAGTGTTTGTATGCTGTATTGATCAGGAGATTATTGTTTACATAAAACTTCGTCATATTTTCGGTGATGCTGGCCATATGATGTAGCAGCTAACATCAACCTATTTCTGAATGTCTGATACAGTTCCTTTTGGAAATATTAGATGCAATTTACATGCACACAGACACTTCTGCCTCATGCGTGTGATGGTTTCCCTTACTTTACAATGAACCTGGTAAATTACGGTTTTTATCTTCGGTTTTTTCCGTAATATGCTAACTTATAGCCACGCCCTGGTTAAGGAATTCTGTTAAGACCTTGAAGAATTTCTTTCATTGTAAAGTATTTGGCATTTTCTGATGACAAACTGGCTTCTTGTGGGCATTTGTTTCCAGTTCGGAGTATCAAACCCGAAGTCTTTTGGATACTGTGTAGTTATGCTAGCCACTAAGCTATGGTTCTTCTATGTTGCTGGTGGTAAAAAATAAACTGATTGGAGAATATTTAAGTAATTTTTACACTAATGAACTATATGGAACAAAGATCAGATAATATAAGATGACCTCCAAAACTCACAGCAATGGCACAAGACTAACACTTTGTTCTTAAAATTGTGAATTCTTTAAAGAGTTTCACACTTTTTGCAAAAGCCATTTTCTCGCAGACCTTTGGCCTCCTAATCCTGTGTCTATATAACTTTATGTTTATTTGAATATGAAGGATTGGGTATATATTTTAGTATTCATTCATTTTTATTTACTTTGTTAAGTTGAGGTTAACCCTACATTTTTATTTTCTAGCCCAAGGAATCAGACGCGCGAAAATCAAGGCTGTCACCATCTCTTGCGGATATAATAAAAGATCCAGTCGCTCTTGGATATTTTATGGAATTTCTGGATGGAAAAGACATGTGTCATTTTCTTGATTTTTACCTAGCTGTCAATGCGTTTCGTTCCGTAACACAACAAAGGGCAAAATATTTTCTGGAAAATACGGTCTGTAAGGCAACAGAACAAAACCAGCTTGTCACAAATGGAAATGGTTTAGAAACTAATGTTTTATGTGGGAGTAATGAACGCTTGCATGGCGTCGCAATGTCGTCGAATAGAAATAATTCGTGTTCTTGTTTGTTTTTAAATAACAGTCAATATGACCACAGTCTGGGTCCAGCAATTAGTGATAGCAGTATTGGTATTTCAACGCCCGATAGCAAATGTAGAATAGCTTGTTCAGATCATAAACATCCTGAGGTACTTGGAACTTTTCAGCTGTCAGAATATTGGCAGCCGTTTTCTTCGGCGGGACAAAGTGATTCGAATCCGCAGGAAGGCATGCGCAATTTTACTTCTTTTGATGAGTCTAAAAATCACCGGCATGGAAGACCAAGGACGAAAAGTAATTGATATTATTTGAAACTTTTAGTTTAAAATGCCGTAGTTTGTTTGATGATTTCTTGCAATGTAAGAGGTAAAAGTAAGGGAATTCATATTGCATGGATCCGTGATCTTGATTTTACCATGGGGTGGTTATGTCTAAAAGGTTTATGTATAGCTATTAAGATATTTGTTTTTATTTCTTTTTGAAATTCTTTAAGATGGGGCAATACGAATAGCTGTAAATCAAAGTTTGGTACATTATTGCTTGTGCAGGTCAAAATATGTAAAACATTATGTATAAAATACGATAATAAATATTTATGGTCCAATTTCTCACTACACTCTACACGTGAACTATATTATAGAAGGCGCAAAAAGACATAAACTTTGAGTTGTACTTTAAAATCAATGTATTTGCCGAAATCCGAATGATTACCTATCCGTACTGCCGATCCGTAGGTAGTGAAAATACCATAGGACATAAGAATTCAATGACACTGCATAAACTGTAAGTCTATATTTAGGGAGTATATTTTCCATAAAAGGTGGCTTCCGCCCAATATACTGGGATTTGTACGCGTCTTGCATAAGCAAAAGCAAATTTTTATCGTGTGTAGTAGAATAATAGTTCTTATGTACCACCCTTGTTTAGTAAACTTTGCCATATCACCTATAGTTATTATTTCTCTGCTACCATTATTTTTTTAATACTGAGAACATAAATGAAAAACAAGGAAGGAAGTTGTTTAAATTTCCAAATTATTGTTCCTTGATAGTTTTGAGACCAAAAGAGAAGGTAGATTTCCTGAAGAAGAGAAAATTATTTGCCCGTATTTAAAGTGGAATGAAAAATGCAGTGTTGCCCCATCTCCCTTCTGAAGTTATCATTAGTTATTTCTCTTTGGAATTTTTTGCAACAAGGTTTTTACGCTTTTTATGTACCTTCATCTCTTTTATTTTATTTGAAGCAACAATTCTTGATGCAGTTTCTGTGTATACAAGATACATATCATTAAATGCAGATTTTCCTATTGGCGTTCCAAGCGAAGTGAGGCAGAGGATCGAAGGTAAAGTTTGTATTGTTTGCTTATCTTTATTTCGTTGCGAGAATATATAAGAACAAATATTAGAATTCACCCTCCCCCCCCCTCCAATTTATAGTGTAAAAGTAACTGTCTTAGGTTTAATTAGAAAATTTGTTTGGCAAGAAAGAAAAGGAAACAGTTAAGAAAACTCATCGAGGATCAGTGTGGTACTGTATCTCTGTACGTTCACATTAGGGGCCAAATAACAGCAATAGTGGCCAAGTGGTAAATCATCAGTGGCAAATCATGTTGTTGAAAGATCTTCTGACTACAGTAGGGAACTAAAACTAGCCTTGGCATAATGGGAGATGCGAAGAATAGATCAGAGACTTGGTAAGATTGACGATTATTCAAATGGAGAAAAGGGTATTTTTTAGGGTTGCCTCAAGAATATTTTTACACCAGCCTACAATGTATGGGCCCGCTGACTTCTTTGTTTCTTCTTAATGATTTAAGCTTGGTATAACAAAGAAAACAAAAGTAATACTTTTATATGTAGTATTTGGAATCAATAAAAGCAGTGTAGATTAGCTCAAGTTTTAAACCAACGCACACGCTGTGTTTAAGAAAGATAATACTGCGATTCAGGCGGAGGCTTTCATTCCTAATAAATTATAAATCTTTAAACTCGTTTAAGTCGTATCCTTTCTTCTAACACGCGAAACATCTGAATTCCATTTAATCGAATCACAGATCTTTGACAACATGTAAAATGCTGAGGCAAGTAACTACGTTTTGATCATTATCGTTTTACGAGGCGGCCGAGATGGATTTACTTTCGTTTTTTCTAAAAAATATTTCTGTCATGATAGTAGGACGTAAGCTTTATCTCTTTGTGAAGTAGTCTTTTGTTTGGTTTGAAATGGACATTGATTGTATTTTGTGTTCCATTATCATTCAGGAATTACACAAATGTAAACAACTCAGTTATGTTACCACACTTTTTTTGTCTGAAAGACTTGCTATGGTGGTTATATATGTTTTTTAATTCATTTTAACATATACCCTAGTGGGTAAAATATTTGCCCCTGTAAGACGTAACGGCTTTGTAAAGTATATTGGTCGCAAAACACATAATTTCACTTCACAGGACAATTTGACCCCATAGTTACATCTTTGATGGCCGGCTTTGGGATTTTTTTTCGCGTAATATTTGAACTAATGTTGCTTGACCGTGTTTCATTTTTATCTTCATTGTCGTCATTGTCACCTTTGTCATCATCATAAAAAAAGTCTTTTACTTGCATGGTCTTTGTAAATTTTACCGTTACGTGACCAGTCGTTATTCAAGGACGAAGGGTGAAGTGTTAAACACCGCGGATACCTTTCAGGAATACGAAATAACAAGTAAGGAAAAGTAAAGAATACTGAGTGAGAGCTGGGTAAAGAATACTTGGAAACAGCAAGCAAAATGCACACAGAGCGTTTTCCTGATGAGGCTGTTTACGTCATAACATAATTTTGCAAAACATACGAATAATATCACTTTACAAATTTTTTACTTAAATGATACAGTCTACAGCAAATAAAAATAATACATTTTTGCCACAATAGTAGTATTTGCAACATTAAGCTTTTCTTTCCTATTGTCACAGTAGTTCAATTATCTCCAGATCCGTCTCTTTTTGCTTTCTTTTTCACGCTAGATAAATTCAAGCTTTTATGGTAAACAAGAGTAATGTTTGCTGCGAAGTCCATAAATTTCAAAAAGAACCTCTGCTCTTTAGATAGAGAATAAGACTAAAACTTATGCATGAATACAAATGACTCTCAATCTTTTATATTTGTATTTGCGTTGTGACTTTATTCTAGTTATTATGACAAAGCAGCTGTGGTTCATTTGCTGCCTCACGGTGAATTTATGAACACAAATGACGATTTGAAAACTCCTTCAAAAAAACATTCAACTTTGAGTTTTTGAAAGAGATTTCGTACAAGTAGGCTAATTTGAATATAACTTTCCCCCTCAATAACACTCCAGTCATGTGTACAATTTTACCCATTCGTAAAAGTGCCGACGCCGTCCAGTTAATATCGACCAACCCTACACAAGATTTAATTTACTTAGTAAATAACAAGTAAAAATCATAATCTCAGTTGTTTTTTTCTCGAGTGAAAATTGCTTCAGAGTCAATCAATCCAAAGTCAGTGGTATCATTGGTGGAAACAGTGCGTCATAATGGTTTTATCTTTTGTTAATCCATAAGCACAACTGAACTAATACTTTTATTGGCCTTTGAACAGTGCTTTTATTCAGACATACTTAAGGCGCCTCTGTTTTCTTTTGGAACTTGCAAAAAAGAGTATTTATTTTCCAGGATTTATTCTTTACATTATTTTTTATTGAATAAAAGATTTGCTGTATTTATTTAAATGTTAAATGCTAAGACTTGGAGCATTAAAACGGAAATTTCAGATTTACTAAAGTGTTAAACGTGTGTTATAGTGGGAGCATGTTGACACTTCACAAGGATTGATTTCCCACCATTTATAAAAATTTCTCAGCCATACTTTGTTAATGCTTATTTTTGATTGGGTAAAACATCGATCGCAGTAAGACCTCCTTGTTGATCGTCACAGCTTTTGTCTTCATCTCATCGTAGAATTAAGAGTCATTTTTCAGAACAGTTATTTGAATAACTGTTCTGAAAACAATATAAAACGATAACAATATAAATCCGTAGAACACCTTATTTCATGGCTATCTGTTATCAGAGGTCGGGAGGAAAATGACGCACTGCAAAGGACGAAAGAGGTTGGTTTTGTTCTCCAGGTCATAAGGAACTGGCAATCGTAATGAACCTCTGAATCAGGGGTATTTGCTGGTTAATGCACAGACTTTGAAGAATTTTACCCAGGACTCAATTTTCTTTGCACCCTCAGTTCTTGTCACTGCGCTAGGCAATCAAGATGAATTCTGTAAGCAACCGTAACCCCATTTGTTTGAAAAGTTGGAAGGAAAGTAACTTGTTCACGGAAGGATAGACGTACTATCGAAGTTTTCATCTACCAAAAACATTGCCATCATTTTGTACACAAACCATAACTGGATACAAGGATGCAGTCAATTTTTAGGGCAAAATCAGAGTAAAGAGTTTGAGTTTCAAGCTCTGAATTCCTATTGCCTTTAATAAGTTTTTTGAATAGTGTTATTCCATCGGTATTTTAGGCGTCTTCCCTCTTTCATTCATACTTAATCTCATTCTTCTCTCAGAATACCTGATTTTCTTTCTTTACGACCCTTAGGTTCATATCATGACGATAATTTCTCAGCATTCGCATTTCTCTTTAGTTTATCTTGTCTGCTAAGCAGTCCCTTAGACATAGTGTCCATAAACCAAGACTGGTCTCATCGGCATTATGTTCGCACGGCATGCCAATAGGTTTCTGGCATATATTCAAGGCTTTGCTTATTTATAGCGTGGCCTTCTAACGATAGTCTTCTTTTTAGGTAGATGGTAGTTTCTAGGTACGTAAACTGGGTACAGCGTGGTATGGGCTCCTTTTGTCTGCTGTTATACTTCGTGAGTTGAAGGTTTTAGCTTCAGGAAGCAGTTGTTTGGTAATTCTTCTACCGTACCTTAGGCCAATGCTTTCTTGCTTTTCTCACAAGATCTCTATCCACTGTTTCAGGTGCTCTTGAAATGTCAATGTCATCCCCAAAATACGTTGCCCATAGAGTTTCTTCTCCATTCCCTTTAGTGATAACAATCATAATGATAATAAGTAAGGGGCTGATTGCCAACCGTATCCTACCTCAATCACTATTTCTTCTGTTTTCCCAGCATTTGTATTGTGCAGTCCTCGTACATATTTTCGTACATACCTTAATTATGTTAATCTGTGCTTCCGATACTTCACACCATTATAGACAGTGGAATATCTGACCGCTTTTGATAGTGTCTTATGCTCAGTATTTTCTTTTATAAAATTTATGACAGTGGTCATTTTCCTTGAAGGAAGTTTATGACAGTAGCTGAAGCGTTTTTTTCCTTGGTAGTTCCGACAATGAAGGAGGATCTCCTTTTTACTTTTTATACATATATGAAAGAGCACTAACATTCTTTTTGCCTTTTCTGAATCGAATTTGACCCAATAAACAAAAGCTGCCTCTGCAAGTCTTGCTGTTGTCGAAGAGCACAAGAAACACAGCCCATAATTTCTAGTTTTTTATAATTAATTATTGGTTACACAAAATATGTTGAGGTCACCTTTCAAAACATGTGTTTGAGCATAATATGTAACACACAGTGAAGTTTTAATCTTTTATTTGTTTTTGTTTTTGCTAGCCAGATGTGCACGATGAGTGCCATAACGTACAGATTTTTTCATTACAGTGCCGTGGCTGAAGACAGATTGTTGAAGCGTAAAATTTCATATAATCAAAAATATATTTTTTGAATTAGATATTTATTTATAATATTACCTGTATACAACATTTTATTATTATTTTTTTAGCTGAAATTTGTAAAGATCGAGATAAGGTAGATCCAGCATGTTTTGAAGAAGCATTTCGCCACACAGAAGCACAGTTAGAAGGGTAGGTGCCACACAGGTAGCTTTTGGTCCATTATGAGCCTATTCAAATTCAGATTTTTTAGCTTCATTTTGTTCATCAAAGGTTCATATATGCTTTGTATTATGGACAAAGTGACACCTTTCTATATTTGTTGTGGTTTTGGTGTCTTGGCCAAAAGAGTTATAATAAGTCTCGTACTGTTGTCAATACCATCAGAGCGATTCCATTACGGTGTAAATTTTGTTTACTATTTTAGGTATTAGAGTTTCATGAATGATTATTAAAATTATTAAGGACCGATTAAGAGACCTAAGATTGTTGGACCATACCTTAATACGAGGGACAAAATTGATACGCAAGTTAATAGTTTATTCAAAGCAAATGTACACAAATGCAAGAAAAATTAGATATCGCATAAGATTTACTAGATTTTCCCCGAATAAATTACCAAAACGCGTGTTGATCTTCCAACCAAAAAAGATTGAGCACACACTTCATGCCGGGCATTGAAAAAGTTGATGGTTCTTGGTGATCATAAACGGCTATTATCTAAACTTACTTATTTACTATTATTTACTATTTTAGGTATTAGAGTTTCATGAATGATTATTAAAATTATTAAGGACCGATTAAGAGACCCAAGATTGTTGGACCATACCTTAATACGAGGGACAAAATTGATACGCAAGTTAATAGTTTATTCAAAGCAAATGTACACAAATGCAAGAAAAATTAGATATCGCATAAGATTTACTAGATTTTCCCCGAATAAATTACCAAAACGCGTGTTGATCTTCCAACCAAAAAAGATTGAGCACACATCTTCATGCCGAGCATTGAAAAAGTTGATGGTTCTTGGTGATCATAAACGGCTATTATCTAAACTTCGCTGGTAGCACTTCATAGATATTTTACATTCTCTTTTCATGCAAAAGCTAAAGCATTAATGTTTTAGTCGAGACCTATCGTTACATCGAGGTTTTGGCTTGCAAGAAGCCCTTGCATGAAGCACCAGCATGTTACATTGCTAAACAGATTTTTTACGCACTTTAAACTATGAACTGCATCGTAAATCAGGCTGCTGCCTCAAATCTGTTGTATTTTTCGGAATTAAGACTGATGTTATGTTGAGAAATTTAAGCCTAATTTTTTCTGCATCCGAAAACTATTAGAATCGGATCTCAAGGCAATAACGCTTTAGAGTCGATGTGAAATTCTTTTTTGTTTAGGGGTTTTCTATATGGACCTTAAAGTAAACGCTACAGCAACTTACCTCCGATGCCTCATCTTTTACAAGAGATAGCATCATTTTGGAAAGTTGTAAGAACTGGATTGTGTCACAGAGTCCTTACGAAAACCTTGAGTCCCCCCCCCTCCCTTACCATTTTTTGTTGCTGGTTAGTGTCTATGTTGAAGGTGTTTGGTCGATATTTATTATGAGCTTGTCTAGTAAACTGTTTTAGATGGAAGAATAATGCCGTTAACAAAAAGTGTTTATAACGTAATTCATGCTGCACGGTTGTTTTTAGGGCGCTTTGGTGACCGTTTTACGTGTAAAGCTTACCGAATTATCAAATACTCTACCCAAACAGTGCTTACATTACCATCAAAACACTTCGAGTACTTTTTAAGAAAATATTTATTTGGATCCATACATACACCATACAAGACACACCGAATGTTTCCATCAGAATGATACATGTTAGCAAGAAAGATTTTGAAAACAAAGCCAAGTTCAACCGGGAGTAGTGATCTAATAATAATAATAGTAATGTAACTATGATAAAAAATAATATAATAATTTTATCTATCTTTGTCAGCAGTCTGTACTAGCTCGCGTAGTAGTGGTATTTTGAATTAACATCGACTCTTTACCAATCAACTTATCGTAGGTGGTTTTAGAAACACCTTATTTGACATACGAGTACTTCTGCTTTGTTGATACTGTGAAGCGCACCTAGCGATTTCTGTTTCACTCTCTTCTTTAACTTCACATTTATTTGCTTGACTGAAATGAGTATGCAGAGATTTCAATGACCAGTTGGTTTCTGGTGACAATTGGTTTTTTGTCTGTCACGGTTCTTTCGTAGAACATTATTTTTTAGGTAGCATTGGAACTAGAACTTTGAAGAAGGCCTTAAAAATTCTGACTAGAGTATTAGATTAAAGAATTATGTTTATATTTGATAGGATATTGTCAATATAGCCTCTCCTATCTGTTTTAAATGTTTTTATCGTTGTAGGTTACAGAAGGAGTTTATCCACAGCAGGGCTGGGCATACCTATCAATGGCATATTGTTCAAGGGAAAAAACTTATACTTGAAGATGTTCTGTACAATGATGCTTCTATTTTCTACTTCATGGAGGTACCTAACTTTATTCCCACTCTTTTTTTGAATAATCATATGAACGGAAAAATAAACGAGATGTACAGGATATCCTGTCTTGAATTCCCCTTTACATTGTACTTTGCTACAGTTCATATATATTATTATTATTACTGTTGTAGTTAAATGTAAGGTTGAACATGTAGACCATAATATTTCCCTTCTCTTCTGACTTCTGCAAGTACTCCATATTTTGTGTATAACATCTTTAGCAAACCACCTACATTCATATATTATTTCGTTGTTTCCTTCCTTTGTAGTTTCTTGATCAAAATGGTTTTAGATCAGTCCTTGAGTTTTGGCTGATGGCCGAGAATTTCTCAAAAAATATTATAGAAAAACAAGTAAGCCAGTCTGTCAATATCAATGAAGCTGTTAATGACGCAATGGCTCTTTACGAAAAGTAAGTAATTTTTATAGATGGGAGTATTTGTTTTGATTATGCCACGGATGTTTGTTGAAAAGTTTCAAATCCTTTCAAATATGTGTTCTAGCAACAATTTCAAAATCCTAGTTGAATTTTACATATTATGCTCATAAGTCCCCCATGTTTATTAAGTTATGGAGTGTAATTCTGCCTTATTAATTTTAGAGGTAAGGTTTACTTTAACTTAAAATTTTTCTGTTCTCTAGCCGCCGTTATTATCACAGGTTACTTGTATCTTTTGTAATTAAATCATGATTATTTTGAATTGGAGACTGCATCACTTCATTTGTCAGGTTTCAAAATGTTTCTCTTAAGGAGAATAGTAAAGTTTATTCTCGATGGAACATACAGTAAAAAGCGTACCTCAAAAAGGCTTCAAAAAGGATCCTGTTTATTACAGATAAATGCATCAATACATTGTTTATGCTAATCGGTACCTGCTATGACGATATAGATAAAGTTTGTGTAGGTACGTCTTTAAGCTCCGTAGTTTCCAATATCATTATGACAGAGCTTGAAGAGATTGTTTTTTACCACTATAGCATGAATTCTAAAATTCTACGGGTACGTCGATGACACATCAATGGTTATCGGACACGAAGGGCGTCCACTGAGGCTCCAACAAGCTAATTCAAATTTTGCAGTTTTCGTCTTACATATTCATTGTTTCCCTTAATAGTTATACTAAGTACACATATAAGACAGCTTTGATTTTACCCCTTGCCTTAGCACCAGAATGAATTTGCAAGAGCAACAAATTGCCTCCCCAGCTGAAGTAGATTCTGTTTTTTGCCCTGGTGTGTTTTTCCAAAGCGCACAGGTGAGAACATTATTTCACGAATTTTACGTTTGAAGAATGATCCTGACAATCAAGTACGACAGATCTTTAGGTGCTTATAGGAATTCTCCTTGTCTTGAAAATAGGATGAAGAACCTTGCCACAAAGTGCTTTGGAAAGTTTTTGTTTTAAAAACCTTACATTTTTTACTAGTGCAAAAGAGTGTAACATAAGAAAACCAGTGTAAACATAGAAAAACAATGAGGAACGTATGAAGGAACAGCGGAACAGGACTGAAAGAGTAAAGACTGTGCAGTATTTTATCAGATCTCTGGTTGCCTTGGTTTGTTAACCCAATAGAGCGTTATTATATAACAACACCCTAAACTGTGGCCCAATAGCAAATCAGTCATTTTGTATTTAGATGATCGGAAAAAACACCAATTCTATTAATACCACATTAGGGAGGGACCTTCATCAATTCAAGGAAGCACTAAAATCATAAGACCGTAAATCGTCGTTAAATAGAGAATTAAAAGCCTTCAATTGTTTTTGTTGGTAAACGAAGTCAGTACTTAAATATTGCTTGCTTTTAAATATGCCACTTTTGTAAAAAGTAGTATTCACGGTAGATGGCTTTGTTAGTAATGCTGAGAGATAAGACTTAGGGTCAGACATTTTGTATCAACATGGATTAATATGAGGGGTGGGAGATAATACTTTATTTGTTTGAATTATTCTATCCATTGTCAAGTGTTCTTATTTGTAAAATGACAAAGCGGATTGGAGAAGGCAAGACAGCGGCTGCTTATGAGGTTGTTGTCTGTTAAAGGGAGGACACTACGAAAGTTGGTAGGCAAGGTATCAAAGTCAAACAAGTTGGGTGGTTCGTATATGTAGGATCGAAAACATAATGAGTAGGTGGTTGTTAGAAGGAAGCTTAAAGGCGAGTACGAGCAGCTTGGGCAAAAGAGTTAAGGGAGCATTTGTGATTTGTAATTGAAATTGACAGTTATAAGACAAGTAATGGCTGCAGGTAATGGAAACATTATCAATAGAGAAGAGGAGGAAGATATCTTGGGTAGAGCAAAGATTTGGAAACTAGGGCATTTGGGGGGTATCGCTGCTAGAATATCTGACGAATGAAGAAAACAGGAAAAGTTAGCGTATTGCTGAAACTAGGCAGAAGCTAAGATGGCGCATATATACATATAGAATCGGTTCTTTTTGATTATCGTGCAGGTCTGGAAGCATCCTCCATGATGGTGTGCTTTCCTCCAGATGCCTGGCTAGCTGCACGCATGGCATATCTCGCATGAAATAGCTAAATAAGTAGCTGTAGGGTTTTATTACCTGATCCGTCAGAATATTGTGGATAAGGAATCTAATTATATTTCACAATATTCCCGATTCCCGATGTGGCTAATGATACTACTGTCTATGTGGACTAGTATGACCCTGGTACATGCCAGTAATATGTAATCGGCAATTATTATATTTGAGACTAGACGTCCAGACTGACCCTTGGCTTGATTTCGGCTTTGAGCGACGAGTAATAAAGTTATTACTACAGATTGATGATGGATTTAATATTTAGTATTTAAGTAAACCACGATTGCTTTTTATGTCATTGCGTTTTGAAAGGACTTTTGATTTCCAGCGAACCACAAAAATATGTTTCAACTTCAATTATCTTTGAGAACCCTTTAAACTTCATGTAAATACACCCTCAGGTTTATTTATACCTCAAAAAATTTTCACTTTTACTTGTATACCATACTTAACAGCTTTCTTTTAACTATATTTGTAGCATCATTTGAGATGTTTCTTCAAGCATTGTAGTCTTGGTCTAGTCAAGGTAGGACTTTTTTGTGACAAATCAAGAGGTATAAGAGAGGTAACCGCTGAAGGTACAGGATACAGAGATTTATGGTAATACTAATGTTTAATATTTACTTTTAAAGATACTTTTCCATGCAAAGCAAAGAAAGACTAATTAAGGATGATAAATTACGGATTGTGCTAGAAAACAATATTTGCCGCGAAGATGGACCCCCGCCAACTTGTTTTGCTATTCCCGTTGCGTATGCATGGACAGCGCTTAAAGACGTAAGTTATCATGGTTATGAACGTGTGAAGTTTTATTTTTTAAATTTGTTTATTTTGTTGGAAACTGTTTCTCTGTTGTGTAGAAAACCACCTGAGAATTCCACCTGGTAGAAATACCTTTTACCTCCTTCAAAAGGTCACTTTTTAACACTTCTATTTTCAGGTTTAATGGTTTCTGCAAAAATACGAACAGAAATGATTCCAGTATTGAAAAAACCTAATTATTGCAACCTTTGGGACGAGGCGTTCTTGTTTTAATATTGATACCACAACATATATTTCATTTGTCTTACTTATTCATCCTTTTGTCCATTTTACTTGCGATCAGACGTGCTTATTTAAGTCACTTCCAAATGAGCTTTACGCATTTTGTATGGTTTTTTTTAGTTCCGCGTTCCTTTTGTAGACAGTCAAACCTTCGAGGCTCTAGGCGCTTTGCAGTTGTATTACCAATAAACTACAACTGTTGTTACCTATATATTGTTGTAGGAAACTCAGGAGCGTCCCCCACAAGCATGCCCATATGCCTTAAATTGCCTTAACATGGTAGCAAGCCAATTTGTCACACAGAAAGAAGAATTATTGGCCTGAAACACATTTGTAAACTATTTTGCAATATAAAACAAATCTTGTATTTTAGTCCAAGGATTGTAGTATTACTAAGCGCCCCGGGATAAGATACTGCTTCTTTCCGTTCGTTTCCAGAATCAGCAGAGCCATTGTAGACTTGAGTTTTGTGCCCGGAAAAAAGAATTGGCTTCACGGCTTGAAAATGGCTACTACATTTCGAAACCGACAGTTTTTGCGAAAAATAGTTTGTCTTCGCTGATACCATTTGTATGGGGACAGTTAAATACCTTTTATAGGAGAAGAACTTGAACAAAAATAGCAAGAGTAGAGAATAACAATACAATGAACAAATCACTTCAGAAAGGGGAAAAAGGACAAAGTAGTTTGGTCCGTTCCCCCCGGAATATTAAATAATTATCTAGAACTATCGGAAACGTCAGGACACTGTAGATGGGACAGTTACTGATAAAGGGAGGAATTTTACACTTGTTTGTTGACTTAAAGGACCTTGTATTTTTACATTCACTACCCAGGTACCAAGGGTAATTTTACAATAATAAAAGAACAAGAAATTTTTCTTTAAAAAAATGATATAAGCGCCCGCTGCCGCTAATCTTTTTTGTTTCGTTCATTGTCTGTCTGTTGTATTGGCTGAAATTTCTAGATTGATGTTGATTTTGATTCTGAAAAAAGGGGGGGATATGAAGTGAAGGGGAGACGCATATTGGGACAAATATGGTAAATGGTTGGAACGGCCATTATTTTAAGTTATCTAGAAATTACCAAACTACCGAAGATGCCAAGAAAAATAGAATAGAGTAAAGTGTTGTGTGCGTTGATATAGCAGTTGCATATGGCTCATTAGCACATAAACTACTTGTAAATTTTCAGATGCCCTTTTTGGTGAGCGGCGAAAGAATTTTTTTAGGTTGAGACGTCAAGGATTTTATTGCTTTTTACTTCTCCCTCCTGTGATATATAAACGCAGGTTGATGGAAAGCTGTAATAACATTCATCGGCTTTAATACTACTTGACGTACTGTTTATCGTCAAGTTATAAATGTACTCTTAGCTATTTCAAGAGCGAAGTGTTAAGCTAGGCATCTTGTTTTCAAACGTTTTAAACAAATTTTCCCACTTCGTGCTTGCCACATATTTTATTTGTTAAATGAAGCTGTAATGAAGTTGATTTTTTTCTAATGTATTGTAAAAAATCAAAGGCAAAGCAACAGTATGGACACTTCAATTTTGAAAAAACAATATGTATAAGAATCATTCTTCTTTATAAGAGCGATTTGACACTGGATGGTTTTAAATAAAAATTGCATTGATAACACAGGGGAACAATTTTTTTGGACTCTCATGTTTTCTTTAAAAATAAAAGTGTTTCTGAACCAATTTTTCGTGCTGAATCCAAAAATTATATCCATTTGTTCCCATCACGTCTAGTTTTTTCTGCCCGTGCTACACCTAGTTTTCATCAAAAATTCTGCTTTACAGTCACTACCAAAAGTTTAAGACCACTCATGGAAATACGTAGATTTCTCGGTATGAGATCGTATTGCATCATCCTACTGTTGAGATTGCATCATACTCATTGTTTGCGCTCTGGTAGCTCACTACACGTTCTTCTTTAACACTGCTGACATCTGAATCGATTTTACTTTGGATTTTTTTTCACTTTTTATACTTCTTATAGCTACAGAAATGGGTCGAAAAAAGTACCTCAGTGAAGTTCAAAGAGGTCAAATTGTTGCTCTGCATAGAGAAGGACTATCTGAAAGGAATATTTCTATGAAATTGAAAGTCAGCAAAACTGCAGTCCACCAAGCAGTTAAAAAGTATCAGCAGTATGGCTGCTACAAAGACTTACATCGGAGTGGAAGGCCAAGAA
>RDPX01000097.1:1197607-1211287 GCA_003991215.1 Morbakka virulenta | reverse complement strand
GTCATCAGACGATCGGTGACATCATCATATTTATTGGCCATTGGAATTTGGCGATTTTGGCCAAAATATTTAAGTCGCAGAATGAACCAAATTTTTGTACAGAATGACCCAGAAATTAATCTGATCACTTTTTAAATGTATTTTTCAATGAATGATGAAAGAATGATGCCATCAATTTCACAGTCAAAAAAATCACATGTTGGCCGAGTGCCAACTTTGACCAAAAGTCCAGTGACAAAACGGCCATAAACTTGGACTGGGTCATCACATACGCTTGAAAATTGCAGTAAAACTGTAAAAATATGCCTCGATAAAAGTCAAAAAGCTTTGAGGTCACAGCTGGTTCCATTTGGAAAATATTCGGGAGAAAACCGAGATGGTGGCGCCAACCACCACACGAAATAGGGTTGAGTAAAAAAAAGGAATCCGATTCCGCAAAAACTAGACGTGGTGGAAACAAATGGATATCATTTTTGGATTCAGCACGAAAAATTGGTCCAGAAACACTTATTTTTAAAGAAAACAGGAGAGTCCCAAAAAATTGTTGCCCTGTGTAATCATTGAGTAAGTAGTTTACTTTAGCACTTGCCAATAGGGAGAGTGACTTGTGATAAAAACTTTTTGTTGTTACTAACCTAATTCAAGGCTTTACGTAAATTTAAAGAAGAGCGTCAAAAAGTAGTGAATAACCAAGACATTTTTGACTGCATTGTATTTAAAGCTTATTTTAAAAATGTGAAAAAACGATAATTTCCAGGCGTTTTCAATGTTTTAGCAAGAATAGATTTATCATTCATGCTGCCTGGACGTATTAACTGAATCTATTGTTTGTAAAGTATCTTTTTAACGTCATTATCAGAAACATCTTTTTTATCTAGTTCACCATTACCCGACTTTGCCTATTTTAGATACTCTTTCCAATGTTTCAACAAGGAGACATGTACAGAAAATATCTGAAAAGCTTGTTAAAGAGCTCAACAAGAGAGAATGTTAACGACGAGGGCGCAAGCCAGTCGTCCGGATCATTAAGCGGTTCCAGTAACTTATTGGCAAATGTTGGCGAGTCAGATATAGATTTTTTAGACAAAAATCCTGATGCTTTGTGGTATAGACCAGCAGCGGGGTAAGTAATAGTTTGGTTTTAGATTTGATAGCATAGTTCTGGATCCGTTACTTGTCGTTTCAAAACACTTTAATGATTAATAGTGGGCACGTTTATTAACACTAAAGTTATAACAGGTGTGGAAAACGTGAAGGCAACACATATAATCCTGTTATTGGCTGCCATCTGAAATTCAGGAGATGGATCTACTCATATCTCTGGTTAATTAGACTACTTACCCTGAAAAAACTAATACTTATTAAGTGATCCTGGAAAAATGAAAGAATGACTTGGCACAAGGCAGAAATAAAAGTGGCTCATTATACCCAACCCGGATTACTAGGGTTCCAGTCTTATGGAACACGGGACCAACCTCATAAAAAGACGTAATGCGTATTTACGGCTATTATGGAACGATTTTTAAAAACCATGTTAGCCATAGATATGCTTAGATCTCTTACGATTTAGTTGTTCAAGCAGTGTTGTAATTGTTTTTGAGTTACCTAACATGATAAATAGTTAAGAAATTAAAGCAACTTCTCAAAAAAGTAAAGAAAAATTACTTCGTAGACAGGAACGAAAAAACTATAGTGAACTTAAGCGTACGAAATGGACTCTTTTATTTTAGAGGATGAAAATTGAAAGAAAAATGACGATTATCAGGTACCGTTGCATAATTTTCCATACGAAACTTGATATCACTACCACTACGTTCGCGATATTGAGAAACAAAAAGACTAAAGAGATGCACTAAATTATGACCATTAAAATCACCATTAAGTTAGTTAATTGATTTTTATTTACACCAATATATATTGAAACTAGAAAATTAAAAGCATTGAACAAAGAATCATTAAATTAAAGTATGGAATTCATAACTGTTAACCCTACCAATCAAAACAAAATCACCTCGTATTCAAGATAAAACGACTGGAGTTGGTTGCACCCAGGGCCATGTTCTACAAAAATTATTAAAATCATTGATTATTAGCAACTATTCATTAACTCACAAAGCGACTCAAGAGCGTCCTTGTAAAACCATGTTTTTTCAAAATCTTAATGTTAATACCAGCATTTGAAGTAGTAAGACGTGATGAAGTATATGATTTTGTTTTCATTTTCCACGTCATTTTAGTGTTTTACCTATATAAAAAAGCAATTATGGGTGGTTGGTACTCAAAAATTACAATATTCACTGACCAGTAGTTTTGTTTGGACTATTAATGTAACTTAAAATTTCAAGAAAGTTTCACTTAGGCTCTTCTGTAATTTTATTCCAGCCAAAAGGCACCATTACAGACATTTGTTGGACACGAAGGGAAGGAAAGAGAGAATGATGGTCACAAAATAACCTGACTTTAATTGGTTTAAGAATAACTTCATTCGACGTTCAGTATTTTCAGAATAGCCCACAGTATGTTACAGCTGCAGATTATTTTTTCATACATATGATATTATTGGATAAGGACACGTCTGCTTTTGCCTCGAGCTTTGAAGCTCTGCCATTTTTCTCATGACTTATGCTTTGGCAAAACCTTGCTGAAAATTTTCTTTTTCACATTTGTTATCACGACAGGCCTCGCAGTCATGGTTTAGGTTTCCTTACGGGCTTGTTGTGTCTTTGGTATATAATATTTTGCTTAAGCGCAGGATTCCCATAAATCTTTGTCTTTTTTTGTTCTTTCAGTCGCCTAGCACTTGGGCACGTGGACGAATTGGGCAATTTTGTTGCTGAAAGTGAACCAGAACCTGACCAAGATGGTAAGGCTACTGAACGTCGAAAATTATACGTAGGAATTACTTTAATTACAAACTTAATTGCACAGGATTATTCGATAATTAAACATTTACAGAGTTGTTGAAATTCTAGTTAATAAATTGGACATTTTTACCCCCATTTAACTGCCATCTTAAGATATATGTGGAGTTTTTTAGGGTTTTTTGTTGCTGAGGTTTTTGTTCGGTGATATTTTTTATGAAGGGAATATCAGTGTTTCTGATATTCCAATAACCAAATTCATGTACCGAAACATTCTTTGGTTTCCTTGTTTTGTGTTAACGTCCTTTCTATAACAACAGGGTGCGTAGCTTACATGCTTTACAATGTTCTTTTCAAGCTTACCATCCTTGATAGCAGCTAGATGCATCATGGAATGTCAATTGGTTTCTCTCTGCTCTTGGTTGTTACAAACTTAAGTACGTCTTACACTGGTACCCTTTGTTCTGTTATTAATATTTCTATTGAAGTAAAACAATTTTTAAATGTGGTGGCACCACTAGCTACTCTTGATTACTTAATTCTCATTTCACACAAACTTTTGAGTGGCGGGGGCGTACAAAGAATAACAATACAAATAAGTTCAGACAGACAACTCTTTTAAACGTATTTATTAACCTCGCATTTCTCTTACAAGTAAATAGCACTACATGGTGTTTGCTAATACATGTCTGATTTATATCAAGTTCTTAACTAATTTGATATCGATAAAACTAAACCTGAGGTTTGTTTTTGCCTATCACATTGGCATTTTTTAATTTTATGCTCCCAATTTTTATCGGTACCCATTTGGAATAGATTAGATAAAAGTCTTAATGTTTTCTACCATAATTACAATTACGTCCAACAAACAGTACAGATTATTAATAAAAAGTATGGGTAAGCAATGTTATTGGGGAGGGGGAACCTGAAATAGTGGCAAAATTTGGGCCCTGCCAGTAAAAATTTCCCCGGATTTTAGATAAGCCTTTGAAATTCCAAAACTTTTGTGGGTTTAAATGACATCCGTAAAATCCGTACGCAGTAAATTACTGATTTCTGTATTTCCTCTCCTCTCTCCTCAGTGCGGAACAATACACATTTTGAAACCCCCTTCTCGTAACTGCTTACGTTCTTTTTGACTGACCCGGCAAAATATCCGAGAATTTATACTCCTAAATAAACAGTGGCAGAAAAAAAATGATCCTTCGGTCAAAATTTTTTTGTGTCTCTTAAAACAGTTTACAAATGGCTTTTCTACTGCAATGCTGAAGACAATTTGTTCCTCTTGAAAATAATTGCCACGTCTTTAGAAGACCAATGCAACATTTTGAGTTGCTTCTGTTATTCATACACATCTGGTCATTTATGATTTTTTCTCCCATGTTTTGTGATGGGTCTACAGCTTGACAACCCATACTGCATATAAAGGGTTTTTTTCCTAGTTTTTGAAAGCAGCTATGATATGGGGATATTCCACATTTGAGCAGATTTGACATTTGCTATCTAAGTGTTATACTTCACTTGAATGAAGGATTTGCTGCTTTGTTAACGAAAATATCAAGCCACTGGAACTTGTGGGTAAATTGTGGTATAATCACGATCTCACAAAAATATGTAGGATACCACTTTTAAAACATTGTTATCCTGACCCTTTAAGGCGTTCATCGTAAGCAAAGGCATTTTCTCTTAGAATTATCAATGCTTTTCTTTTGTTTCGTGAAAGAAAGAAAGTAGGGCTTTCTCGAAGTCCTTAACGACTTTCTGCATGTTGGATTAATGGTTTTTAGTGTAGGTCACGTTGAAATCAGGTAAGAATTCAAAGTTCGGTAAACACCATTTGGTGTTCCCAGTGTAAATTAGTTGCATCGGTAAGAAATCTCCGAGTGCACTTACTGAAAATGTAGATGCTACTTGGCATTTGTCGTCGATTCCCTTGAGTTGAACGTCATTAGCATCCTCAATGTTAAAGGTGTTTTTCTGGTGTGGTATAAAATATAGGAGTCTAGTCAAGAACCAACTCTGATGGTATATTATGCTCATAAACGACATTGGAAATGGCTTCTAAAATTAAAGCGTTTCTGCGGCTTAAAGCTGTGGTAGAGTGTTCCATTTTACTGCTTTTACGCTTAACCCAATCTGTATATTTTGAAACGCCTCTTGCTCATTTATCAGTCAGTGTAACTTGCCATCCGAATTGTCAGAATGAATTAGTACGTTTGCTTTTAAGAACCCTTTCCAAATTGGCATGGCCATCTTTTGTGAAATTGCAGAGCCAGCCAAACTAATGCCGATAACCATTTCCTTGATGTTTTAGAATCATTTAATCGTTAATTTTATTGGGTCTTCTGTTTGGATTGTTAATAGATTTGTTCTTTTAGTTATTCGCAGTGCCTCTCTTAAATTCGTTTTGTGGATACTTTGAATTAAAACGCTCTGTAGCTGCGTATGTACCATAAGAGTAGACTTATTTTTCAAGTTCACCTTTTTTATGTGATGGAATCTTTAATTCATGATTTTTGGATCTTCTTTGGATCAATCTGGCAGTTTTTAATTCTGTATTGACAGCTTCCATATCTTAAACGATAACATGCGCTGATGGTTGAACTGGCTGTGAAATAACTGTGAAGTAGTTCACTTTGAGAATAAATACATGTCTTACGTACCCATGTTATTTTTTCAATTGACAGTTGAATTCGAATTAAAGTCGGCCATTCGAATCAATTTCAAAAGTTCGAATTTAGAAGTTGTGTGGGTTTTCCTATAAATTTCTCATACAACATAGGTCAGACAACATAGGTCAACAAACACATAAAAATGTTTCAATCAACTACATCCTATTCATTTGAGGCATAGATTGCATCGCATGGATTTCAAGTCAAAAACAGAATATGGATGAATGCAAAAGTAGGCGATGAAGTAGAAGTCTAGGCCGAGACAAATATATCTTTCATCAAAATACACTTGCCTGTGCGATACGGAATGAAAGCAAATATCCACGAAATCTATATATTTTCATCAAGAAAGACAGAGAGTGGATTACTGAAATTATTTTTGCGGTCAAGTATCGGCCATCACCAATACCTGCAGGGGACATAGAAATTCATTTATTGCAAAGTTCATAATATTTCAGAAAAAGTAACAGTTTGTTAAACAAATACACAACTGAGAATTTACTGGAGAAATTAAAGGGTGAAGAAATCGGAGATGAGGAATAAGAAGTGCAAGCAGTAGTAATAGAACAACAACCCACTAAGACTGTATGGTAAACGTCCGTGCCTACGATCTGTATTTAGAGGAAGGCCTACAAGGTTTGTGGAGAACTGCTGAAAGAGTAGGACGGAAGTTCTGAGGAATCTTCTATTATGGAGACCCTATCATGGAAAAAGACGTGTAGGGCGACCATCAAAGACCTACCTGGACCAGCTACGTTAGGATACTGGGTGTCCACAAGAAAACTTAGCAACTCTACTGGAAGATCGCGAAGAGTGAAAAATAAGGGTCATACCTGCCCGTGGAATGACCACGACCCTGTATGGAAGTAGTAATAGAAGTACAAAAGAGGAACAAGACGAGGGTGAAACGGAAGAAAGAGAAATTACATGTTTCTTAACCAATAGTTTTCTAACTAACTAGTGAAGGGGGAGAAGAAATAGAAACCATTGTCATCTAAATAAAAATTAGAACAAAGTGTAAAATTTAATTGGGTGTTTTTAGAGCCTAAAATTTGTCTGAGACAAAAGTTTGCAAATTTAATTGGTGACCAAATTTCCATAGGCTATGATAAAATGTTACTTTTGTACCAGTGTGAATTGTTCTTTTTTTAGTCTTGACGTTAGCACCTTTGAGGTTTACCTTCCAAGGTTCTACTTTCCCAGTAGGTCCTTTAATTTAGCCAAGTTAAAACCGGCCGCAGAATACGAAAAGATGAAGTAGTGCAATGGGTCTTAAAGAACATGTAGACAAGGGAAACAGTAGGACCAGATGAAATTCCTATGTTAGCAACATTGGAGTCAGTCTAGTATGGAAGATTATCAGGTTTTTAAGAATGGTAAATTCCCTGAGGAAATACAAAAATGTTTTTGTTTCCCCGCCAAATTTGTTTGTTACTTTGGATTTACCAAATCACAGAACGATAAGCCACATCACCCATTGCACTAAAGTTTTACTCAAAATTGTGTTCCAAAAAATTCGCAACAAGGTAATTCGAGATATGTCTGAATGCTAGTATGGGACCATGAGAGGCAGGGGGTACTAAGAATGCTATATTTGTCATAAGGGTTATCAGTGGTAAAGAAGTATACAATACCAACATAAGATTCATCTAGCTTTCATAGAGTTCCAGACGCCTTATGATAAAGTTTGCCACAAATACATGGTTTCAATGACAAAGAAGATCCATGTTGATGATATATACCTTAAAATTATACAAAACTTCTACTACTAGCAAAGAGTAGTAATCCGTCTATCGGACATCACTACATCAGCATGGGTCAGCACGATGAGAAGATGAAATAGACGGGCGTGTCATGTCGCCAGATTTATTTAACGACTATAGCGCATTACTTCGTTGGGAGCTGCTCAAAGTTGAGTGGTAGTCGACGATGGTCGGATTTACAATATTTATTATGTTGATGACACCGTTCTTATGGCAACATCGCCTGAAGGTACACAAAATTTGGTCGATATTGTATTAGCAGCAAGTGCCAGGCTAAACTCACCATAATTCGTAGAAAAACAAAGGCTCTTTGTGTGACCAAAGAGATACCAATGGGGGAGTATATAGTAGGAAACAGAAAGGGGGGGGCAGAAACAAATTTTATTGACGAGTTCCCATAGTTTAAAGGCAAACAAAGCTTGTACACCACAAGCTTTGTTTGCAGCACAAGATCGAACAAAATGGAAAGCAATGTGCAAACATGGTTTTACTAGTTGGTTCCATTGGAACTGTGGTACCTTATGAGAAAGACTGAACAGGTGGTAAACTGAAGAAGAACCAAGAAGCTTTGTATTGTTAACAATGCTTACGCGCCTCAGTCAGCACAGGAAGATAGAGAGTAGAGAGGTTTTCAAGACTGGTAACCTTAAGCACAGGATAATCCATGCGAAGATTGAAGTAAGACTGATATGTACAACACCAGGAGCTGGCAATGAAGAACAGTTGACATAAGAAAATTATTGGGCGTTAATTGGGCGTTAGTCATTGCAAATAGCATTTGGGTGGAAAACTTGTTATTTAGACGTTTGATAAGAAAGTAGAGGACGAATACAATGACGTAAATGTTTGTGTTTAAGTGATAACGGTAGAAAAAGATCGATTCTTGAATATTTACGTCGCAGAAGCTGGCTTTCGTAACATTTTTAATAACGTTGGATAAATCAAGGAGAAGGAAAAAAAGCGAACGTATGGACAAAGGGACGACGTTAATTTGAGTTGCTTTTAGTAACATACCAAGGGCTTCTACTGTTGCTAATACCATAGTAGCTTTTAGATTCTACATCTTTGCAATTTTGATTTCGAGATTTTTATATTTGAAAGCCTTTTCAATTTCCCTGACAAAGATATTTTGTTGTCAGCTAATAGTGGCGTAGTAATGGGTAAACAGGTTTTGCAGTTCATATCTTTTTTAGATTGTCGTAGCCGGGAGTGGTAGTACGAATGAGCTTCCACTACCAACAAATTGCTCCTAATGGCATGCGTCTTTCACAGCCAGTGACAACCAAGTCCAGGTCTTGACCCTTCTGGTGTGGCTTGTATATAAGCCTGGCAGAACTGTTTCCACTGGCAAGAACATAAGCAAAGGTGTGTCACTGACACCTACATAAGATGTTTCAGGGGTATGGGGTTTATCAGCCTAAGAAGGCAGGTCATTTGGGAGGAGGACAATTCTAATTTTAGATCTCCGCTGCCTTGCGGCCATATCCAGTCATCGAAGGGGCTTCAGGAGTCACCATGTGGAAAAATCCAGAGTCGGAGTCTCTAAAGCAATTCGCAGCAGTCTAGAGTCATATTTTGGCAACTCCTGTGATGCCACTGAAACCAACTGTATTGGCTCAACCTTTCCATCGAATCCTTTCAGCGACGTGGAGAAGGAAAGTTGTTTCATGGTTACAGTCTACTCTCCATATCTGCTTTGCCCGAGCTTCACGCACTGGAGAATTCTATCTTCGCTTACAGCATCGGCACAACAAAGGAAGCTGGAGTCTACTGATGATAAGTGTCTTTTTGGGTGTAAAGTGTGATGATAGAGGTTTCTGCCTGCCTTCTGCAGCCGGTAAGGTGCTGCCTCACCATGGTCCATAAACGTAATTAGTTGCATAGGGTTTGAGGTGAAAATCGACAAGCAGATCGATAACTCTGGAACAAGCAACATGAAAAAGAAAAATCCTGCGCTAAAATTGGGCAGCTGGAATGTTAGAACATTGACACCTGACTTCAGTGACGACCTGGAAGAAAGCAATAATACCCACAAGACAGCACTCATGGACGCGGAACGGAGCAGACTTCAGATGGACGTCGTCGCCATCCAAGAGACGAGGCCGCCAGATTCAGGATCTGTAAAGGAGAGAAATTTCAGAAATAAACACCCAGCAAGCGGGAGTAGGGAATATGGGCTTGGCTTTGCTGTCGGGAATACTCATCAAGGCTTCATCACGTAACTATAGAGGGAACGAAAAGAATCCTACAGCTTGACTTTTTAGCGGGAGCGATCAACCATACCAGTTGTCATGTTCAGAATCTGACGCCCCAAGCAGAAGCTAAGGACAACTTCGACGATGACCTTGCCACCATTGACAAGAATCCCCCTGTGGAAGACTTTTGATGCTCTGCCAGATTTGGTGTGGATTACAATTCATGTCCCACGTCTTTAGGTCGATTGGGCACTGGGAAAATGATTGAAATTGTTCCATGCGTGTCTGAGTGGACTTGCAATCACGGCCGCTGTATCAGCAACACCTTCTTCAGCACGAAGCGCAAACAGAGTCTCGTAGAGACACGCGAGATCCAAGAACTGGCTCTAACTCTGGTGGTCTTAGCAAAGGCTCCAGTCCGTCCAACGTCAAGATCCCACGCGGGTATCCGGGAGCCGACTGCGACACTGATCATTCATTAATGTGCAGCAAAATGAGACTTAAAACAAAAACTACACGAAAATGAAAGGAGCATTTCGCATTGATACCAGCAAGACCTGTGACCAAGGAAAAGTGGAGGAATTTGCACGAGCACAAGAGGGATACTTTCCATACCCGCCAATGCTGCTGCATTTGATAGATGGGAACACTTCAAGAACACTGTTCACAATGTTTCCTTGGCCACATTTGATAAGAATACCAAGAAAGTGACAGACTGGCTTGAACCCCACTTCGCGGAGATGACACCAGTCATTGAGGAAAAGAGAAGAGCCTCCAGTCGCATACAATGCCACTCTCAATAAACGCATAGGCATAGGCAATGTAAAGGGAATGTGAGACGGTATCAAGCAGGCCGTTGGCCCAACACAGAAGAAAATCTTACCTGTTGACTCCAATACAGTTGCGGTCATCCAAGACAGGGGCCAATTGATGTGGAGTACTACTCTGAGTTATACTCCAGAGAAAAGATTTTAACCGAAGACGCGCTGAGTGACATTGAATGTCTTGCTGGATGAAGGAATTTGATACTAAACCAACACAGTTCTTTAAAGACCTCAACACAGCCTTGGATCTCCCTGCCTCAGGCAAAGCGTCTGGGGAAAAAAGCATCTGCACTGAGGTCCGGAACTGTTGCAAAAGTACCATTATCTCTTAGCTGCACAAGAGCCTCTGTCTCAGCTGGAGAAAAGCAGAAGTATCGCAGGTATGACCGACAGAAACATCGTTGTCATGTACAAGAATAAAGATAACAGGCGTGACCGCAACAACAGTTGTGGAATCTCTCTACTTAGCATTGTCGCGAAGTTGTTAGGTCGAGTTGGACTGAAGAGGCTCCAGACACGTGCAGAGAGGGTCTACTCAGCATCACAGTGTGGCTTCGGAGCTAACAGGTCTTCCATCGAAATATTGTTCACCATCTGGCAGCTGCATGATAAATTCAGGAAGCAATGACAGTCACTCTTCATAGGCTTCATAGATCTGACAAAGGCTTTCGACCAGGCCTGCAGGAATGGCCTGGTCGAAAGGATCCTATCCAAGATCGGATTGCCACCCATGCTTCCTAGCATCATTAGATCTTTCCACGATGACATGAAAAGCACTATGGTCTTTGACGGCTCAACATCAAACCCATTTGTCATCCAATGTAAAGTAAAACAATGCTGTGTTCTTCCACCTACCTTATTCGAAATTTTCTTTGCCGTCCTGCTAAATGATGCCATTGAATCTGCTAAAGAAGGCATCTATCTGCTAACCAGGTCAGATGGAAAGCTCTTCAAACTATCTAGACTACGAAAAATGTCCAAAGTTCAGCTGAAGTACTTGCGTGACTTTCTCATTGCCGACGAGCTATCAATACCCACTCAGCCGAGGACCTTCGGGAGCTCAGAAACCATTTCATTAAGGGCTGCCAAGACTTTGAGCTGACATCAGCTCAAAGAAAGCACAGGTCATTTGTCAGGACGTGGACTCACCTTCCAGCATGACAATCTTCAAGCATGACAATCTTCAAGCATGAACTGGGGATTGCCCATGACTTTTTGTACTTTATCTTGACAATCTCCGACACCCTCTTTCTCGATTACGAGCTACGTAGGCGCTTTGGCAGGCAATCACTACTGTAAACAAGCTGTCACTGATCACTCCCCAAACCGACGGTGTTGCAGAACCACTATTCAGAGTGCGAGACTAGTCTCACAAGACAGACATGATGTCGAACAACTATGCCAAGGGAGTTTTCTTTATTTGTACATTCAGTGGAAATGCTGAAGTCTCATAAAGTGGTTACTGCTTCCATGTTAATAGCAGATTTTGAATCTTGACCTATTTTTTAGTTTACTTGTTAAGGATATCTTATATATATATATATAATACCCCATTGTTTACTATAGTATTCTACAGTACCCAACATTATAGTGCAGTACAGTACAGCCCATTATAGTGTTGTGTACCTAAAACAATAAAACGATGGAGTAAAATATTAGATTCGACAAGGCAGAGGATTGCAGTATTTTGTAGTATGTTCGCGTTACTAGTAAATAGTATTGATGCGTACATAGCTTTGTATGATGCCAGCATAACACAGTAATATTTATTACTTCATTTCTCTAAGGGCTGATTTTTTTAAGAGTAAGTGTATTTCCCATTAAGCAATAGTTTTCTGCACCTAGGCATATCTTTGTCATTTTGTTTACCCAAATTCTTGTTCAGCGTGGTACGTAGTAATTAGTACGTGGAGGACTTCCATACAACATAATTTATATGTTGTTATTAAGTACGTATTATCATATTATTTGGTGTCCATACAGAGGAAATTATTCAGGTTATCGTTTGTAATCAATTCTCATGGCAAGACAATATCTTATAAAATTGACGAGCTTTAATGTCATATCTTTTAACCTGTACTTAAGCTAAATGAATTTTAATTGAAAAAGCCTAATGACCTTTTTGAAAGAAGATTTCCAATGATAACGCTGTTTTTAGTCAAGGGTTCTTTTGATGATTGTTTTCTAAACTGTTCGGTTTTATGTCAAGGCCCTTTCATATGAACTTTGCATCAGGTGGTAGCGTTTTGTGAGAAACATTAACTCAGTATATGCTTTTTCTTTGATCCCCCTTTCGCCCACCCACTGTTTTTTTGGGGGAAGGGGGGAATTGCCATCTTTCTATTGGACTTATTAACTTAATAGGAATCTTGTCAGTGAGTCTTTTCTTCAAACCAGGCCATCACTCTCACTTTTAGTTAGCTTACTTTCAGTGAGAAAATTGAAAAAAAAAATTGAAAAAAAATTGAAAAACTGAAAATTGAAGAACTGAAAAATAAAGATGCAAGGAACATATATCACGAAATTAAGGAGATAACTGGAAAGAAAAACTGTACTTCTAGTGGATGCATAAGAGCCAAAGATGGCAGTATTATTCTGGAAAAAGAAAAGATCCTTGGCAGGTGGACAGAATATATAGAGGAGTTATTTGAAGATAAAAGAGGAGAGAAGACAGTGATAAGAAAAGAAAAGGAAGGCCCAACTATAATGAAAGCAGAAGTTCAGTTTGCTATTCAAAAAATGAGGAAAGGAAGAGCAGCAGGACCTGACAACATTGTCATAGAATTGGCGAAAGAGCTAGACGAGTTTGGAGTAGAAAAAGTCACTGATATTGCAAACAAAATATACAACACAGGGTACATTCCAGCTGACCTCAGCAAATCAGTGTTTATAGCTTTGCCAAAACGACCTGGTGCAACTGAATGCGAACTACACCGGACCATCAGCCTAATGAGCCACATGATGAAACTGATCCTGAAAATTCTGTTGAACAGAATGAAGATCAAAATAAGGCACGAGATCTCACAAGAGCAAAATGCGTATATAGAGGGAAAAGGTACCAGAAATGCTATTTTTATCATAAGAATGATGGCTGAAAGAGCAGTGGAAGTCCAGAAGGATTTGTATTTGTGCTTTATTGATTACAGCAAAACATTTGATAAAGTGAGGCACCATGAATTGTTTAAAATGTTGAAGGACTTAGAAATTGATGGAAAAGATTTGCAATTTATTCAGAACTTATACTGGGAACAGATGGCAGCTATCAGGATTGATATAGAAATGAGCAAGTGGTCTTCAATCAAACGATGAGTAAGACAAGGATGTGTTCTATCACCGGATCTGTTCAATCTGTATAGTGAAATCAT